>VZSV01000003.1:6453670-6485912 GCA_013398735.1 Nothocercus julius
GAAGGAAGGAAGGAAGGAAGGAAGGAAGGAAGGAAGGAAGGAAGGAAGGAAGGATTAGTGCTCCAGTTGAAAAAACTTTTTGTCAGTAAATTATTCTGCACTGGAAGGTTATTCAAATGCATTTACAGAGAAACGCTTAGTCCTTCAAAGGATAAATAGATTTGAATTTTTCCTGATGTCCACTGCTGAGCATGTACATACATCCACTTCTTTAACAGAGGCCAAGATCCATGCTTAGACTGTCACTCTCTGGATAGTTTCTGGGCTTTCTTTTTCCGTCCTACATAATAGATTTTTATGGTACATTCTCCTCTGTTTCCTCATACATTTCAAAAGAGCCAAGGTGAGCTCAGGGTACACTGACAGTGCAAAACCCAGAGTCCTCCATCTGTCCTCTGAAACACATACAAATATACAGGGCTCTGAGGCTACTTCTATGTTAGGGAATTAAATGGGCCCAGGCACTGAAATCCAATCATCTATACTGTTAAATTGTGAAAACAATCATGGTTTGGCCTTATTTTCACTTGGACCACCTAGTACTGACCCAGCAATTTTGGGCACAGTTCATCATTCCCAGTTGGCAGTTTAAAGGAAGGCAACTGTGAGACTTTAGCAACATGGACATGGTCAAACTGTGCCAGCTGGACTCAGAGCTTCTGAACAGGTATGGAATTATGTCTTATAGCTATAGGTTGAATATGCCAACTATTATAAATATTGAATTTGAATGATTTTGGATTTGGATTGTACAATATGTGTCCTTTTCACAACAAAGAGCTGGATTCAGCAGTGCAGAGAATCCCTTACAGACCTCAGTTCTTACTCTTTTGCAAGCCTCGCTTGCAAGAAGAATAAACTTTCACAAACCTTTTCAAAAGTACAGATATCATCCTGTTCTCTGTAGGGAGTTAAAAGTACAGATGTCATCCTGCACTCTGTTGGGAGTTATATATGCATGTATTCAGTACCATCCCTCCCATCGCAGGGATATTAAAAGGCATTAGTTCGTATCACCGAAAATTACACAGGATTCATCACACTCTTCGTATTTTTAAACATTTTCCTGTTTATTTTCTTTTCCCTGCTTAAACTTTTTCTTCTTTTTTTGACTTCTGTTTTTTTCTCTATTCCTTTCTGCTTGCTTTAGTGGCAGATACCAGCCAACTGACAACACAAAGCAACATCCTTCAGCAGGTGAGTCATGGGAATCATCCAAGAGAATATATTCCCATTAAGGAGATAACTGTTTCAGCTAGATGAACCTTGCCTTACTCCCACACAAATACCTTATGGAAGAAAATTCCAAATGCTTCAGCATGACAGAAAATAATAATTAAAGACAAAGGCAGAATACAGTTTGGCTTTGTAATAAAGGAGGTATTTTTCATGGATTGAACATCCTGTTATATTTTCAGCTTCCTGATCTCAACTAAAGACTTCCTTAGCCAAGGATGCTGCTTCCCTGAATGAAATAAAGCAGTACTCCCTTCACCGGTTACTTTCATTGCTCCCATCTGCACAGATATTCTGGTTACAAAGAAGGGAGTGTAGAACAAGGCATTCATCCAAAGCTGTTCTAGTCCAGCCTCTCTGTTTTAAAGAGCAAGAGAAGAGGAAGACAGTAAAGAGAAATATCAGCAACATGTGAACCAGGGTTTGCCTCAACAACTAAGAATGGGATTTTACTCTCTTTTACATCCTTTTGTGGCAATGACTGACAGAGTGGTGGAGAAGACAGTGTAAACATGCATATTTCTTTGTATCAATCCAATCTAAGATAAAGTTTATTCTCCTGGTCTTTCATTGATCAGGTAAAAGGTCAAATGACATTACAGAGTAGAAACAGAAATAGCATTTTAACACAGAAATAGCAAAAGCATTAAAGCTTTCCATGTCAGAAAGAACTGCATGGATACTTTAACCTTACCTCCCTAAGGGGATCATTGAGCTCATTGAGAATATTTTCTTCATCAAAAATCTTGCCTTGGTAGCGGTGTTCATAGTAATCATGGATCTTCTGGCGCATTTCAGCAGGTAATTTGTGGAATGACATGTACTGTTCCACTTGTTTGTACTATTAGAAAAATAAAAGAAAGAATTAGAAAACAGAAAAACAGTTTTTTGAAAGAAATCTAGAAAATGAAAGCTCATCCATTCATCCATTTAAGAAATGCAAATTCCAAAACATTTCTAATATATCAAAAAATGAGTATGCATCCACATTAATTTCTGAATTTTAGAAGCCAAACCCTCACACTTGCCATATGTTCCCTAAATTTCCAGCTATACACAGTTCTAAAATGACAAACCGCCACTTTCACCTCATTCCATATCATGTATATCTACTCCTTTACTACTGCATTCAGGGTCTAAAGCAGGAAATTTCAAGAGAAGTGTGTGCTTTATTAAGGTTGCTTGCAAGGTGACTGAAGTACAACATTAAAATCTGTGCTCTTAAAAAGACAGAAAGAACTCCCCTGGGAGAATGAGGAGGTAAGTGTTGAAGGAGAGAACTAGACACGGCGCTAAGAAAAAAGTGGGGTAAAACAGTAAAACAGAGATGACAGGACCCAGGAGACTGGGAGAGTCCCACTCGATTTGCCTCTAGACTTCTGCCCCATCTGCTGTTTTCTTTGCTCTCAAACCTGCCTGCCTGCCTCAGAAGCCTTTTCGAAAAACATCATTTTCAGAGGAGATAGTCCCAAGCTAATGTACACAGATTTGTACTGTAAAATAAAAAATAAAAAAAAATATAAAAAAGTATGATACATCTGAGATCCAGGAAATGGGGAAGCTGCCTTAACCGCAAACTGACAAGTACCACCTGAGTGCGACTTTTGCCTCTCAGGCACCCATCTGTGACTCACTCGGAGGAGATTAAGGCGCTGAGATGTGGAAAGAGAAGATCCCCTCCAGGCTTACAGGTGAGTTAGAGCTTGGCAGAAATGTGTTTTCCTTATGTAAACACTCTCCATTTAAATTTTGCTTTTTTTTTTCATGCTTAATTAGGCAATTTTAACTCTGTTTTCTATAAAAAGCCAATGAAGCCTTAATTAGGATGAGCATCTCTGTAGAGCAATTAAGTGAATTTATAATGTACATGCATTCCTTATGAACTGTAGATATATCCTTAAACTTGTATAGTTGAAGGTTATTCAATCCTCTGGAACTGAAATTAGTTTTTGCTTTGCAAAGTGGCATAAGATTAGGTGGAATCATGTGTACAACATGCATTTCCTAAATGAGAAGTAATTTTGCATGAGACTAACTATTTAACAAGTACTGAGAATACAGAAATAGTGCTTAACCTCTCTACAGCTGTTTTGCACCTATGAAGCAAGGATTTTTCTCTTTCCTTTAAAAGCAGGATTTAAATTTGTGTGCTCATTATTGGTTTCTGTTATGATAAAGAGAAATCTAGCCATGTATTTGGGGTATGAAGGAGAGTTCTGGGACTCCAGAAGACAGTTGTGTTGTAGCATAAACAATGTATTACTTCTAAAGTTATGCTACTAATCAGCTGCAGCTAATCTAGGCATGGTTTTCCTTGTAGGGAAGGGATTTTAGATCTCTCAATATTCTGTGTATCTCACGGAGGTGGTGGAAAATCCCATGAACTGTGCAGTTCTCTGGCTTTTCAGGAGCTTCTCCAAACTCAAGCCAAAGCGGAGGTGCTGTACTGCACAATGGCCACTTCATGCTTGGGTCCAGCCCTCATGTAAGAAGGACAAGTAGTGTTATCATGTGGGTAATGCACACGAGGGCCCAACCAGATGAACAAGAGGGTAAAGACTGGAATTCACTCCTTGACACAGGAGCTCCACCCCTGTAGCCCAGTTTATTTGCATTTTGGTAAGCTTGAGCAATACTTACAAAGAATGATCCCTGCTAAACAGAAACATACATTAACATGAGAAATACAGGACCTAATGGAAGAGAGTTGTGAAGGTCTTTCATACCAAAATAACCTTGAAAAACTGCTAGAGGCAGTTTGCTTTGCCAGCAATTTGCACTGCTCACTTTCATTAGTGTTGTTATTTGAATAGGTGCTTGCTCCCACACAACCCAGCTCTCTTCTCTACCAGGGATTGTGCTTGCATAAGAGAATTTTAGGGAAAATAGAAATAATAAAATTAATATGAATTCACTGCCTTTTACTACTGGATCTCAAAAATGTTTCCAAATTAATAGCACATGGAATAACAGAGACTTCTGTTTATTAGCAATACTTGCTTTTTCAATCTAAAACTAAGAGGCTGTTCCCAGAAATATTTACCTATCTAAAATAGGTATTTTAGGCACAGTATTTTTCCAAGTTCAAATCTGAGCCTGTGAATGTCCAGTACATTATCACTACCATTCCGAAAAGAATCTTTGCCTAATCTTTTTCAGTGTGATTCTGACTCATATTCTGTATCTTTCATTCAACTGCTCCCCATTTCTTTACATTCTACCATATTACTAATGCAAATTGTTTCCTCAAAAGCTTTAACTTGTTCTTTTTTTTTTTTTTCAGCAATTGATAATTTGTCCCTTACTAAACCCCAGTCATGATTGCTTTTTAGAATATTAATCACGCTTGTGTTTTTAACTTAATATATGTTATTGACAATACTGAGGATTTGGCAGCTTAGTTGTCATTGTGGTGTCTCACACACTAGGTACAAGGTATGTGCTAAAATCAAGACATGAGGATAGAGTAAAACTAATATGTTCTTGTTCATTCTGTGTAATAAAATACCCATTTGTTTAAACTTAATTTTGAAGAATTTTTTCTAGGTACCACAGACACCAAAAATGTTAGACTTGGAGACACTTTTAACTTTTGAATATTTATTTTGCTTTTCCAGGCTCTTTTTCATTTCAAATTTAATGTCAAAAAAGATTTTAAAATTCCCACTAGCACTATGAGCCCTTTAAATAAATATGAATATTTGGTAACTTCTCATGGTTTTTCTGAGCGAGATTTTACCACTAATGTTGAGAACTTACCAGTGAAATTAAATTTAGTCAAAACTTTCGTAGTTGAGTTGGATTTAAAAGAGCTGTGCCTGGTTCCAAAGCATCCATCAGACCTGCCACTTGAACCTGGGTCTCCATACATGAGTGGAATCACTTGCCACTAATGACTCTTCTCACTGCAGTGCATCTCTTCCCTCCTACATGAAAATTTTCTTTTGCTTGTTTGATTTTATTATATATGTATATTTGTGTGTGTATATATATATGTATATGTATTTGTTGTTTGGTTTATTCAGAAAAGCAACATAGTCATTTCACATTTACATAATTCCCTCAGGTTCTTTTTTTTTGAAACCTATGTGAAATAATTGCAATACCACAGCAAGTTCCCTCAAATGGACACTAATTTTCTCCTTTGGCTTTTCGTAAGCCACATGAGAATCCCCAGTCTTTGGAAAGACAACATTTAAAACATAGATGATTGTGTTACATCTTTTTTATACTTTGATCTCAAGTTGCCTTCTCAGCCTTACTGCCCAGAACTAGCTTCTCTGGGGAGCGAGAAGGGATTCTGCCTGTGTGAATCTCTCAGGTAGACTCTGCTTCACTTTTCCATAGAAATGGGATGTTGGAGGCCTGCAAAGGCAAGGATGAACCTCATCTTTGATGCCAGGGCACTAAGGAGAGAAATAAAAGTCAACCAGGCTCTTCAGCAGAGCCCATGCTGGATGAAGACACGGCAAGACAAAAGAAAGGTAGGACACAAGACACTCCTTTTAAAATGAGAATTGTTATTTTGTCCAGTAAAACTACCTCCTACTTGGGTTTAATTTCCTATAGAAATAAAAAATAATCCATACAACCCTAAGTGTGGTCCAATTAATTTCACTATATTTTATTAAAATCAAAAGATTTCAGACTGCTTTAGAAAAACTGTTAATGCATAATTGCATAACTGACTGCTACAAATGAAAAGATTTTTTTCTTTCTTTTCCCTTACTCAGTTGGCTTATACTCTGATGTATGGAGATCAGAAGACTTACATATCCTACTTTATGCAATTTGAAATACTTTTATTATGCATACAAACACCTATTTTTGTATCCCACTATGCTTCGATAGTATCTTGCCTCATTAAATGCTACATATTTTTTTGCATGTACAAAAAGCATATTCTTTTGGCACTTTAATTTTCCTGTCTTTCAAATTCAATATATGTTGTCTAATACTTCCAGCCTCCCCACCTCCCCAGTATTTTTCAATGCTGTTTTTTGTACTTGTTGCAAATAAGCATTTCTAGGCTTTTCAGTATCTCTCTGAATAGAAGAAATATTATTCTTTTGACCACAGCTATCTCTTTTCACAGAATCACAGAATGATTAAAGTTGGAAGGGACCTCCAGAGATCATCTAGTCCAGCCCCCTGCTCCAGCAGGGACACCCAGAGCACGGGGCACAGGGTGGCAGCCAGGCGGGTCTGGAAGGTCTCCAGAGAAGGAGCCTGCACAGCCTCTCTGGGCAGCCTGTGCCAGGGCTCTGGCACCCTCACAGGAAAGAAGTTCTTCCCCACACGGAGATGGAATTTCCTGTGTTTTAATTTATACCCATTACCCTTTGTTTTGTCTGTTGTCACCACTGGGAAGAGTTTGGCCTCATCCTCCCTACATTTTCCAGTCAGGTACTGATTGATCAGCTCTCCTCTCAGTCTTCTCTTCTCTAGGCTAAACAGGCCCAGCTCGCTTAGTCTTTCCTCATACAATAGATGCTCCAGTCCCTTAATCATCTTCGTGGCTCTACGCTGGACCCTCTCTAGTAGCTCCACGTCCCTCTTGCCCTGGGGAGCCCAGAACTGCCCCCAGTACTCCAGGTGCGGCCCCACCAGAGCTGAGCAGAGGGGCAGGATCCCCTCCCTCGCCCTGCTGGCAACATCCTCCTGATGCAGCCAGGAGCCCGTTGGCCTTCTTGGCCACGAGGGCACATTGCTGCCTCATGGTTAACTTGTCAACTTAAGATGACTTGTTCTCATGTTTTTTTAAATATGATTGCTGAATTGTGTGTCCTAAAGTGCATATGTATATTAATTTGATTTATATAACATGCTACCATTATTTAAGAAATTTCTATCCTAATTTTGCATATTCCTCACTAAAATTAGAATGTCCAATAACGCAGCACAAATAACAAATAAAATGACCCGAAGGACAAAAGCGAAGTGGCTCTCACCGTTAAATAATATTTCAAATGATTTAACCAAAAGCTGTGTCCAGTAATAACAGCTTCTTGCTGTCTCAGACATGAAATATTCATGGGCTCATTGTATGTAGCAAAATTCTATTCATGTTTTGCTTTAGCAAAAGGTGAGTAATCCAACATCAGTCATATGAGTTGGTGAGGAAATGAGAGAGAAAAAAAAAAAAAGGCAAACAAAGAAAAAAATTTCAAAAAAGAGAGCAAGAAGAAAACGGTGGTCTTTATTTTTTGATACTGATGTGCAATTAAATAGGGGGAAATATTTTAAAATGAAAGCAGTCTCACAAAGCAAGCAACATCCCAGTGAGACAAGTGTAAAAGAAACCTGAATGTTGATCTCTCACAAGATGCTGCTGTATATAAGTTCAGCCTCTCAGGTCCTTTCCTTGCGATGTTTAATAATCTTTATAGCTCAACACTCAGACCCTGACACAGTAAACCATATAAAGATATGAAATACACAAATAGTATCAGCTGAAACTCATGTAACTAATGTGTTACAACCCAACCTGTGTACTCAATGGTACCATACCAGTAAGTGTACCTTACCGGTACCTGGTAACACCCAAACTGCTTCAGTTCCCTGCAGGACCAAATGTTAAAGTCAATTCCAAAATGTTAAAGTCAATTCCAGATGGTCAACACTTATCAGCTCTGATAACTGACTAGTTTTTAAAGGTCTTCCTTCTGCATTTTCACTTGAAAAGCTAGCTTGAATTATATAACTTTTACATGTTGGACATGACATTTAACAAGAGTTTTGTCCTTGGTAACTGGGCCTATCCCTCGCTCCTTGGAAAATTCTTGTTAAAAAACTAAAAACATTGGTAAAAATGTTTATGTCCAGGTTATTTTTCTTTCCTTTTACAAACAACAAATGCAATCCAGATCGTTGAAGTATATTAGCAAAATACATTTAAAATATTAAGAAATATATTTTTACTAATCATAATTAATATTACTTAAAATATTGATTATATTAATATTTTAATGTGCCAGATAAGATATTATTATAAAGTGAATCACATACAGACACGTTGAAAGAAAGACAAAAGACAAAATAGTGCTTTACTTCATTGGAGATTTATACCTAGTCAAAGTCATAGCCCAACAAATACAAATATTTTGATCATATGTGCAAAATATAAATTCTGTGTAAAGATCAATAATGTAAAAAAGAAATCAGAAATTTTTTGTAAAATCCTTCTGTTAAATTAAGCAAGTTCTGTCCTACAATTTAGATCCACCAAATTCCGCAGGATCATACCCATCATGCAAGGGGGTAGGTATTGGTAAATACTTGCTAAATAAGAGCAGGAAGGTGAAAGGAGGCAATCTGATGAAGATCAAGGCTTCTGAATAATGAACACTGCATGCAAAAACATCACAAATCTACATAGATTCTAGACTATATTAGGAAAATAGGTCCCTTGAGTTATTGAATTTATTCCTCTGCTGTTGTCAAAACCCACATGATGGAACTGCTTGTATAAACTGATCGAACTGTTTCAAGAGTTAGATTTCTTCAAGAATATTGTTTCAGAAATCTCGCTGAACTAATAGTTCGGAATCTTATTCTAAGCTTCAGTAAAAAGGCACTTGGTGACAGTTTAAATCAACTCACACATTGGAAAAAAATATCCAGCATCATAGAAAGCTCTTCAATTTTTAGTATTTCTCCTCTGTTTGCTTACAGATGGGAATCATATCACTTCCCAGTCTCACCCAAGTACTACTCTGTTTTTCTCTTAGAAAGAGCATACTAACCATATCCTGTCATCTATCCTAGTTTCATCTATCTAATTCTTCTGACTTGACTGATTTGGACTGTACCCAACATTTCAGAAGAAGTCTCACCAATGTTTTGTTCAGTGCCATTATTTCTTTTCTTTCTACTGGAAAACCTCTCCCCCAGCTGTCTATGATGACATTCCCTAGTGCACTGAAATGGTGGCTCAGCTTCACCACCCAGATTACTCTTTTCCATTGCTACATGCAAATGGCAGGGGCAAAACCACAATATCTTCTAGTTTATAGCTTTAGCTACTGAGACCTTGCACACTGAGTTACTGAACTTCCTCCTACTTCACTTTCCAAAGCTCATCCTATTCTTTGAGTATAGTTTCTTGATCCTTCTATAGCATCCTATGCTTTATATTGCCACTAAATTCATCGTACCCCTGAAGATTTACATGGGAGTATTCACAGCACCATTCCCTGAGGCACTTTCTGCTAAACGTGCTCCAGCTTGGTATTTGGAAAACCATGTGATGAGACCGCAGACTAACTAGGGGAAGGACTGGCAATAGAACAGGTGAAAGCAGAGAAAATTGCTGCCTTAAAAGAGTTGGTGAGAGCAGGGCAAGGTCTACAATCCCCAAAGCAAATCAGTTTAGGGTAGATGACGTTATGCTCTGCATAGTTGGTATCACACAGAAGAGATAATCTCTACCTACACATAACAGTTCTTAAATGATTTTATTCTTTGTAAATTTTTATCTAATATTACATTCAATAAATCAAGCAAACCAAAAGGCAGCAAATTGGACTTTAAAGAGAAACTTACAGAATTAAAAGATTAAAATCACTCTCCTGTGCTAAGAGTCTTGAAAAAATGTGAGCAGACAAGGATTGGAAAGTTATTAGTGCAATACCTAAGTTCAGCTTTCTGAAAGTGTCTAATTTAACCTAGTTATCTGGACTGTATTGTCAGTGGAAAGAGATAGAAGGGGCAATTCATCTCATTCCAAAATTGACTTCTTGCACTGATGGAATAAACTCCCCTCTGTCATGCTTATCTCTCTCACTCTAGATGAGATCTAAATAACGAACATGGACCAATCACCTGTGTTAGCTGAAACGACCTCTGTGGAAAGAATTCACGACATGAACTGTAAATGTAAATTTTAAAATACAGATATATTTAAAGATTCGGGATTCTAAAATATAAAGCTTTCTATCATGATACACATATATAAAGCAGTTGATCTAATATGAAAATACTATCCATAGATTAATTTCATTTCCCCATATAATTGTTTTTAAATTTTGAAGTGGTTCATTAAACTTAATAAATAAATTTTGTAAACTTTGTTACCAAAAGAAGAAAGGGAATGCTATAGACAGGCATTGACTAGCCTTTAGTTATAAAAAGTCATAGATATATATGTAAATATGTATGTATATGTATGTATTTAAATTCTGTATAGAAAAGCAGACAGCAGCTCTACATGAGGTTCTCTGAGTTAAAGTAAGGCAAAGGCAGTTAGCAGACTGACACTTTACTGTAAAATGACTGACAAAATCCACTGGGCTACAGAAACGTTTGAGTAGAAAAGATTTGATTTTAATGAAGCAGTATAAATAAAATTATTCTCCTATGTCTAGCTTTCCAGTGTTGATTTGACCCTGGACTTAGATCACTGTCTTGACCTTATCTTGCATGGCAGATTGTAAGACATTTCAAAACCAACTCACATCAATAGATTTCCAAGTAAATGTTGAATAAAAAATAGTCCAAATATGTTTAGATTATTTAAGAAGTTTTATCATGGTAGACTCTTAAAACAAACAAACAGATTACAATCTTATGAAAAAATTTTCCAGCTTATAAATCTTTGGGGCAGTTTGTCAGCTTTACATAGTAGTTCAGTGAATTCCTGCCCTTTCTCCAAAATACAAGCCCGATCAATGTTGAAATACTTCTTCTCTGTGCTATGGTGCAGGACCTTGAAATCTGAGCTGCAAGAAGTGAGGATTTCTGTCCTTGACATCCTTCTCTATGCTGGACATAAATTATAATTTCTACCTACAATCTTTTTTTTTTAATAGTGAAGAAGAAGGTGAGAAACTCTATAAAGCAGCCCATCAGAATTCTTGGGGGAATTATTGATTCAAAGCACCTAAGCATTTAACTTTGTCTCAGTTTGACATTAATTTACTTATCTGTGGGGTTATTAGATCCTGATTTCTTTGCAAGATGTACCCATCAGATAGAAAACTTTTCAGGAAAAGAGACTGGACAATGATTACATACTTGTAAAGAATCACAGCTGGTTCAAGACTTAGCCATATTAACTACATAAGAGGTTTTTTAAGTCTTTTCACAATATTATTCAAATATATAAATGGTTTTGGAAATCAAATAACCACTGAAAACAAAAACGAAATATTTGAAATATGAAATATTTGGATATTTGAAATATGAAATATTCAGAAAGCTTCAATTCCTAGCTAAAATGAAGCAGGTATCAAAATAAAATTCTGATTTATAGTACAGTTAATATCTGTTAATCTCTATTATGCTTAAATTTGATATTCAATTAAATCTTGACACTGCTGTAATTACATTGATGAAGACATTTTAAAACTGCAAACTCAATTTGCAAATGTCCATAAATTATTTGGAAATTATTTTTTAAGCAATATATACACATATTTCTTTTGGTGAGATTTCATCTTGCAGCATACGGATAACTGCATGTGCAATGACTATACACTGAAGGAATATAAAGAGCACAGTTTTTCAGCCTTATGAAGAAAAGTAATGTAATTAAAATAAATCTTTCATCCAAAGATGCTTTTTAAGATTAAGGAGTTAAGATTTGCAAAATTCTGCAATGGGCCACAAAATAAAAATACATAAATATCATTTTAAAAATACCATTTTGGATAGAAATATTGTGTATTTTCAGACATTTGCTAAAATACTTTGTAAACTGTTTTGATTAAAGTCTAAATAATCTGTTATGCTTTGCCATTAAGATAATATGTACAAACTGGATGACAAAAAAAATGAATAATTTTACCTGTCATATTTCCCCCTTTTATGGTATCTATCTCCCCATCACAGGACATAGCATATTCATTAGGTTTTTTTTTTTTTTTTTTTTTTTTTTTTTACTCATTCATTCCATTTAAGAAATTAGATAATGGATTGTTTACAAACTTTTAAAATGAACTCTTAGCTGATGTATTCAACAATTCCAACTTGCTAGCTGAGATTCATGGTGCGCATCTAAATATCACATGATTATTTGCTGAATAAATAATCTAATCTGTGTAAACAAGAATAAATCCCTGAGGCTTGATTCTCTCAGGAAGAATTTGAATAACATGAGATAATCATAGACCACAGGGCATATTTTTTTCCTGTTTTCAAGAACTTCCAGTCTAAATTCATAAGTTGGTTCTATGTTAAAATAATAATAAAAGACATTAAGTTATGGATTAATGGGAAAGGAATGAGAAGAGCTGTAGAGCTTATATTTGCTCAATTTTCTCTTGTCAGTTTTATTCCAAGAACTGTTATTTTTCTCTCTTTTAACTCCTTAAATATCTCACCAAATGCAAGGATAATTCCTGATATGCAGTGTTGTAAATGAGATTAAAAACAAGTATTATTACTTACAAAGGATGAAGAAACCCTATTTTTGGCACATCTATTGTTTGATTGCTGGATTTTGGCCCAGGCATGTAGGTACTGTGGGACGCTATTGCATGCAACATCTTCATCTCCTACTGCAAACAGTGCTATTTAATAAACGTGTCAACTGGGTGATCTAAAGTCTCCAAAGCTATTATCTCCTCTCCCCAGTTGCTGTCAATCACCCAAACCATTCACGAACTGTGTATACACCCTGATTCACAGGTACAGAACCAAATAGTAATATACTGGGTCTATTTACTGTACTGTGCTAGTGTGCTCATGCCAAGTCTCCAGACTGGAGCTCAGGTACAGGTAGTTGGAATAAAGTGGAAAAATGCTCACTGGTCTGATATCTTCTGTAGTCATAGTGTCCTACCTCTGTAACAAGCACTCTGTGTTATTGCAAGACTATCACATTATATTAACACGATGTTTGTCTAAAATTTTATCTATTGCACTTAGTTCAGCATGTGAACGGTTTTTAGGTTGCTGGAGGAGAGATAAGGGGGAATGCTCAGAAATCTCCCAACATGTAAGAAATTCTAGGCAAAAAATTCCAAAGTATTTAAGCTTAAATTCTATTTAGTCTATTTAGTCACATTTGTAAGATTTACCCTCAGTAGCTGTTACCCCATTACTGCAATTTGCAGTGAACATTTTCTTCTATATCAGCATTGATATTTCATCTGTACAGGAATGGACTCATTGATTCTGTCCTACCATAAAAGAAATACCTTAAATCTCCTGTTTCATATTTAGTAAAGGATTACAGAGAATTTCCATCCACTTGGCCATAAGGGACTTATGTCCCCTATTGAAAATTCTACCAGGAATCCTTAAGTATTGCTCTATCATTTTTAAGAATTATTGTGCATTTGTTGCTTGTACATGCCCTCGTATTAAAATCTTTTTCATCCTAGAGTTGTCTCAGATTATTAGATGACTATTATAATGTGAACTGTGGAAAAAAAGAAAAGTTTTGGATGTTGAAATATCTCCCTGTTCCAGGTGGAGACTAGATAGACACCAATCCCTGTTCATGTTTCGAATGAGTTCCTCAGTGACGTTCCCAATGGAATGCATTCCATTTCACAGACACCTGTTATTCTGAATAGCCCTTTGAACTATGATGGCAGGCTATTTCATGAACCAGCTGAAGGTAAGATCTAACTGTTGCACAAAGAGACAGCCTCTAACAGAATACCTCATCAACTTAGCATTAACCTTAATATTTACACAAATGATGACAAACTGAGGTTACAGTTACAGGCCAAAAGTGAAAACGTGTAGATGCTTCTTCAGAAAATATACCAAGTAGTGAACCTGAAAATTAACCACCTAGATACTTCTACAGCCTGCTTTCCTTACTGCTGCACTTCTTAGCAGATATATTCACAGAAGAAAACAAAGTTCATAATCAATAACAGATCAAACTAGAAAGTTTCTTGTCGGATAATGTGATAAGTTCACTTTATAATTCTTTACCACTGACTGGAACTGAAGTGAACGTTTAGTCTAAAAGCTATCAGCTGTTTATTCTCTCTTTTTCACTGATTACCCTCAAGAATGCTTTAAGCTGTCATTTTACTTACAGTAATTAAACATTTCCTTTTGATTGCCATGAAACGCACAACCTCTTATTATTGTTCTTTTCAATTAGTGTAATTGAGAAATTGATTAAGTTATAGTGATTTGTCTGAATAGGATTTTTTTTTCTTAGTCTGCTGTCTTGTACAAATTTGCTTTTTACTGTTTTAAAAACAGAAGGGGAGGGAAGGATAATGAAAACCAACTTCATTTCCTCCCTTCACCAAGGCAATGACAGAACTCTCTCCGACTTAATGAAACAAGCATCAAAGCCCCAGGGAATGAAAGGACAAGCATCTCTTCTCTGTGCTATGATAGCTGAACTTGCAGGCAGTCTAAGGCAGGATGATTTTCTAGTTTAATGAGAAAAATACTGTACAGATGACAGCTTATTTAAAAATATCAGATATGCAGTAACGACCTCTTCTAAAGTTGCCAATTATGAAGTGAAATTTAATATTCATCTGGACATTTTGTTCAATTTTCCTCATCCTTGAATTTTGAGGATTTTCTTGTTTGTTTGTTTGGGATTTTTTTGTTTGCGATTTTCTACTTTTCATTTAATCTTTGCCTGTAAGAAAATGAATATAGATTTAAAAAGGGCCTGGAATGAGGGGAGATGAAGCAGAACAAACCATCCCATAGCCGTGTGCTCTTTGGGAGTAACCGTGGGGGTAAAGGAGGTCAGGTCATGTCTGCTCAGTCAATGTTTCAGTTCAGTTACTGGCACAAGTGGAATTTGTGCCAGTCAAGACACCTGCGATGTGGGGGTCTGTCCACAGGAATTGAACACACGATTGAATGCAGACTACGCTACCTTTGGCTCGGCCTCTGAGCACCGGATGACAAGTATCAATTACCACCTTTTCTGAATCTGATTTTTAGAAATGTCTATTATGTTTGCCTATCAGGAACCATGATTTACTGTCTTTCACCTTATCCTATTGATCCTGTAATACAGCAACACTGCATGATAATAAATTTGGCACCTGCTACAATGTCTTTAGCTAAATCTGCATACTTAATTGATTAGCATCTTGCAACGGGATCCAGTTATCTCATGAAGCTATTTAAAGTAGTAATTTTAAAAGAGAATATAGAAAGGAAATAATTAGGTTGAAATTAGCTTACTTTATGTCTATTGTTAAACGGTTATAATGAAAATGAAAAAAAAATGTCTTATTTGCACTGTAATTGTTACAGCTGTTTGGTGTTGCGCCAGCATCTCTGCTACTAGTAGTAGAGATGAGTAAGCACCAGTAGCAGCATGAGTAAGACAGAAACACTGGCACAGTGCGGCTGCTCATCCTGGAAAGGATGGCCCTCATAAGGGTCTAGCTGGAGCTTGCCAGCCTTTTTTATTACTTGGTGGAAAATGCCAATTCATCAAAAAGAACTTGCTCTTTACATGGATCCATTTTCAAAACTGGTATGACAATACACTTATTGCACCTAGGAATGTCTGTTCAAAGGCAAAGGGAGAAAGAGACCCTTTGGAAAACAGAGACAGCCCAATTGCTCAATTTTAGATGTATTGTTTTTCTTCACTTCTGATCAGAGATCTGAACCTGTACATCCCTCTCTCCATTGCAGAGTCATATTGATGAGGAAATTGCTGTTCTAGGCTGGGCATCTCTCAAAGTCTCTTCTACTTTGTATAATAAATGCATTTCAAGCTAGAGAGAGAAGAAGAGGAAGAAAGTTTCCTGCTCATCTTAGGGGTAGAAATTGCAGTGTAGATGGTAAGATTTCACCTTACTTTTTCAGAAAATTATACCAGCTTAGAGACAATCAAGGTGATGGGAAATACTGGCAAAGACTCATCCCATACAGATGCTGTCTCAAAGCAGAAGTCACTTGATGGAATTAATCCACCTTAATTATTGAAGGCATTTAAAATGTAAACACCTGAATTAGTGTTAGATGCCTGCAGTATTATGACCTTTTTAAGATCTGCAGTAGTAAAGGAGATCAGAAAAAAAGTGTATTCTGAGCAGGCACTTTTCATTAATAATAACTATTATTATTTTATGACATATTGTTTAATACATATAGTCTGAATCCTTTCTGCATAATGCAAAGAGTCCTTTTACTCTAAACATGAGTTGGAGGCTATCCATGCGTTTACATCATGTTCAATCATCTATATCACTTCTGATAAACAGAGATAAGACCCTCACTCTTCAGCTTTCACCAAGATCACTAAGGTTAATGCACATTAACTGGTTTTCATAGCTCCAAGCTTTTCACACCAACAACTACAAGAGCCTCCAAGAGGCTGAAAAAAAAACTGATCATCTTTGTCATGTTCCCAGGGGGTTGTTTCATCCATTCTTACAAAATATCTGCAATATTCTTATCTTATTTTTCTCCTTACCCTGTCTTTATCTAGTCTTGGAGCATAAACACTTCAGAGGCATCCTTAGGGAAATGAATTTATGGCATGTAGAGGCTTCCCCCCCCATAACAGCCCCAGTGTCATGGTTGTAAAGCAATATTCCAAGCAGCCTTTTGTACTCTCTTGAAAAGGAGTGATTACAGATCTGTCAGTTGTAGAGAAATCCCTGTGAGCTACAGGATGCTTCTTTTTGTATTCCAAAATTATGGAATACATATTCACTGGATACAGGAAGACAATACATTTTTATAAGAACTAGAGATAATTCTTTAATTAGAATAAAGTGAATTGAGAGAACTGGAGGATCTACTGGGGACAGAAGAGCCTCAAAGTTACAGTATTTGAGAAACATCAGGTTCTGAAAAAATAGTTCAGTACATCAACCAGAACAGGTGTTGTTTTCTAGATTCCAAAAAGACAGAAAAAAAAGCTCTTAATAATACTGAATTACTTCCCACGTCTCTATTGAGATTTAACTCTTGCACAAATTATAACACTTTTTCTGTGCTGATCATTTTAGCAGAAACATTCAGAGAAAGTATTTTATTCAACACAGCTGAGTTCAGCCAAAGTTAAATTCACAAAGCTGTGACTGCTAAAGAGAAATAATAGATCTATCAAATATCTTCTTTTTTTTTCCTTCTCACATAAAATGAAGGAAAAAATATAGAGACATTTAGACAGGTGAGTAAAACATCTAGAAGAGGCTATCAAAAACACGAAAATTGTGAAAGAGTTCTTAAAAAAAGTGTAAGAACAATTCCAAAAGAAAAAATATTAAGGATTTTTTGTTTAGATTTAACGAAATCAGATTTAGCTAATTGTTTTCCACCTTGTGTATTTTTTAGAAGAACCTGTCTTCTAAGATGGGTTTTCTAAGAGCATCAGAAATTTTATCTGGTTTTAGACTAAAGAAATCCTTTTCTTCCACAGCAAGAAAAGCAGTTTGCATTATAAAGAGCCACTTAGAGAGGCTCTTAAGTGCCTCTGATGGCTACTTGTTTCAGTCCAGTTGTCCAGTTTTGTTTTGAGCTAATAATGTAAGCATCATTATCCGCAATGACAGTGACACCTCACTGAAGAGCCACAGAGCAGGCCTACAAAAGGCTTATTTATTAATCAATGCAAAAGATAAATGCAAGATCACCAGACTCCTTCTCAAGAGACACTCTAGACTGCAAAGTTTCATGCAACAGCCATGAAATACTATTAAGGAAATCTTCAATATTGCATCCAATGCAATGCAGTTTGCATGGGAAACAAATACAGTCTGTGTGAAAAAGACAGGTAACAAGTTGCTGAGGCAAGGAAGGACCTTTTGTTTGTATTTTGTTTCTCAAACATGTATGAATATTAAAGATTCCCTCTTCTCCCATTTGAATAAACATAGAAAACTGGCTTCTCTTCTCTTGTCATGTTATAAACTCTAACCAAGTACAATATTAATATTAGTAGTATGCATGTCAAGCAGCATAAAAGAGCCTTTTGTAAGTAGCACAGAAGCAGAATATATGTGCTCCATCACCACTGAAAACTCACATACTGCCTAGAGCTATCAGATAGGTGCTAGTCATGTTATGACACAACATAGACCCCACAATAATTTCTAAGACAGAAATCACGGCATAATTATTGTCATATTACTGGACAAATAAGTACAATATCATCACGTACTGGTACTAGGAGAGCAATGGCACTTAGCAAAGCCAGCAAGATGAGGCAGGGAGAAAGCTGTGCTGTACGATCAAAGATACTGAGCTGACAGCTATGTCTATTAAGCATGTTCAAAACTTCTCATAATAAACTTCTGCTTACAGATGTTTATAAGTTTATAAAACTCTGGTTATTTTATGTGAAGTATGCCATGTCAAGTGCCTGCATCATGTAGAGGAAGATTTCAGTCAGAATGGTCCTACTGCTTGTGAGAATAAAGCAGTGCAGCAGAAAAATGCAGTGATATTGACATTTTCAGGGAATGTCTTGGAGCTTGGCAATGCCACAGTTTTCTTCCAGGGATTTTCTGTTTGCCATCTGTGTGAAATTAGATTCAAAATTACCCATTTTAGAACTTTTGATTAGAACACTGCTGTTCACATGTGCTTTACAATGACTCTGATTTTAGTAAGAAATGACCTTTAGTAAGGTCCTTAAAGATCCAATATCCATGCTATGAATAGATGGTGTACAAAAATAGTCCTAGAGTCAAAAAGTAGCAGTGATCAACCTTGAAGTTATCATACTGCTTATATGACTTCTCCAGAGTTTATTTTCCACAATCCTAATGATAATACTGTATGTTTTAAACCTGCACAGACAGTAAAACACTGTTTTGAGTGGCAATAATCAAACACAGTACTTAGGCTCTCTGAAGGGCTATCATGGAACAGGATATTGGTTTGGCTAAAACTTGAATGTTAAGTAATTAATTTTGAGCAATTAATAAACATCTAAGTAAACATCTGGTAATCTAAGGATTTTTATAGCCAGAGCAATAGTAAAGTCAAGCGCAAAGGTGTGTTTTCTTTTATTTTTCATGTTTGATACTGACATTTCTTTTAATTGATATCTGGCACAAAGTGCTCTATGTAAGTCATAAGGTTGATTAGTTTCATTCATTTAATAAGAGGGTTAAATGTAAACTCAATGAGGAACATATCGTCTATGACAATATTGACAGTGGGGATAGAAGGACAGATCATTTTCTCAATTTGCCACAGGTCCCTACTCTATTCAGTAGAGTATCTTCTAACTGTATTGCAGATTTAAATGCTTCATACAACAGGACATAAATCTAATATTAACGAAATATTCCATAATACAATGCTTGAATTATTCACTTGTTCTTTCTCCTATTTTTTCCTGTTTTGTCATATTCCATTTAATTTTACTGCTGCACCCTAGGGAAGCTCTCTCTTCTTTCTGCTTTTCTGGAGTAAGTGGCATAGCATCCATTACAGCAGTGAAAGCTATTCTGCTGTCATAGCAAGGCTGGATGGAAGGTTTGGATAATGCCCATCTTCTCCAAATCCCACAAAAGCAGATGGTTTCTGTGGAGGGTTTTGAGGAAAAACAGTGTTCTCGGAGGATAAGCGTTCTCTGCTAGATGCAGAGACTAGCTTGGATCTGGGCACAGGAACTGGGGACAGGGCATGGTAGGCTGAGAAACTGTGAAAGAAAACAAAGGGTAGCTGAAGGGAAACACAGGGGAGAGCTGAGGTTTATCTCCTAAGGTTTCAACTGGAAAGTGAGGTGATGTTTTCCTACACATCATTTCCAAGGCCTGGCACTATTTTGCAAGCTTACACTGAGCTTTGCTAACTTCGCCAAACTATGAGCTCTGTGGAGGAAGAACAAGTTTCTTAAGTATATTAAGAAACAAGTTCCTTAAGTATGTTAAGAAAGAAAGAAAAAAAAATCAAAAATGTGATAATGTGATATTACAGTAATAATCATATTTTATCTAGATTTATTGAGTTCCACATATTAGTGATTTTATTGTGCCCTTGTGTCTCAAAGTTACCCCCTTTTTACATTTTGCTTTAAAATCAATGACCCAATACAGTCCTTTAGATTTATTTAATCTCTTATAAACTTTTAATAGTTCTTCTCTCCATCTCTTTATGAATTTTTCTCAGACTTCTAGCAGAACTGCCTGAACAGTAAATTACTGTTGGTGTTATTTAACAAATCCACCTGACAGAGCAGGGACTATCAGCTGCTATCTCTTATATTTCTGCTCACGCAACCCAAAATCCCACTGCCTGCTGACTGAATTAGATGGAGTCTAGGTATTTTAGCCATTTTTTGCTGAGTATTCTCACTTCAAGTCTCTTCTAGTATTTTATATGCACTGCACACTTTTAGAAGCCGATGATGCTCAAAATAAGTGAGGGAAGCACAGATGGAATTAAAAGACATACCACTATCAGTTTCCACAAAGAAAAACAGAGAAAACGTCAATTTTTTTTCTGCATTTCTTCCACAGAAGGAAGTACTGTCCAGCCTGAGGCTTTCCTCAGGTCAGTAAGTCCTCCATTACAAGCTCCTTCTATCACAATTCTCCCTCCAAACAACCTGACTGCCTCTCCTCTGCTGCAGCCTCCAGTTCTTTCCCCTGCTCATCCCTCCACTCTTCCCACTTCACATAGTCTTTGGCTCCTGCTACTTTCTAGAGTCTTTTTCCCTTTCAGTCATACCCCTGGAAAAAGTCACAGGCCAGACGCACATGCCTATTGTGCAGATCATTTCTTCGTGCTCTCTTTCCCAGTCTTCCTTGGCACGAGTCTCCTGGACTGCCTCTGCTGGTACTGTTTGCTGAGCTCTGTTTTCATCTGCTGAGGCTACCTTGATGCTACCCAGACAAATGCTGAAAAAATCTTGGTACTGGACAAGAGCGAAGACAAAGACAGAAAAAAGAGTGGACAGAAAAACAGAAGTGGAGTATTCTGCCTACATTAGTCTGATCATTCTCTTCTATTATCTGCTCCCTTAAGTCTCACCAAAGTCAAAAGAAGTGCTTACGTAAGGAAAAGAAGAATATGTTGAGGAAGGAGAAAAGGCAGAGATGAACCTTTAATTAGAAGAATTAATTCCATTAAATTCTGTTTATCAGTTCCTATCAGATGTGTAATAAAAACACACGAAGAATTGCTTTCATTTTTCATTTAAATTTTTCTATGAAACAATATAATATGATTTTTATGCTTTCATCAAATTCTG
Organism: Nothocercus julius; assembly: GCA_013398735.1. Lineage (NCBI taxonomy): Eukaryota > Metazoa > Chordata > Aves > Tinamiformes > Tinamidae > Nothocercus > Nothocercus julius. Next base: position 6,475,017 of record VZSV01000003.1, read on the forward strand.
CAGGGAAGAAACATACCTGGCCAGCTCTGCCTATAATAAAAAACAGAAAAAACAAACAAACAAACAAAAAAAAACCTCTTTCAAAGAGAAAATTATTTATATGGTTATGTGAGAATGCCATTTTCCTAACCCCAAATGGTGAAATGCTAATTCATAGTATTGTGCAATTTTATGATGAGATCTACTTTCACTATGGTGTTAGTAAATATTTAGAGTGGACAAAATTGTGTTCTGAAGGATTGGTTGACTTTCAGCTATAGCAATCCACTGGAAAAGGCAAAACTAGGGAATCCTACGAAAACACATGGAGGCAAAAACATTTTCCTTTTATATTTAGTACTGATTTTCCTTTCTAATAGAGGCTTCTTAAATTACTGTTACAATGTTTTTCAAGGTTACTAACCATTTGCACAAGTCTAATAACTTAGCACACACCAGAATCTAGAGCACTCTCTAAAGCACTCTCTCTTCTCTTTGGTAGAGAAAAGATTTCCTTCCTACTATTATTCTGTGCACTCCATAATCTTTATAAATCTATACTGCCTTTCTTGGTTATACAAATGACAGTATTTTCAAGGCAGATATGCTGGCGCTTTAATTACTCAGACCTCAGAAAGCAGAGTGAGGTAGGGAGAGAATTATGATTAAAAGTAGAAGATAAAAATAATCGATCCTTATTTCTTTGTTTTTTTCCTCTACAAGACAAAGGAAACAAAAGAATTGGCATAGTAAGGATTATTTTCTCACCTGTAATATCATATTATATAATATTGAGTGCTATTTCCTTCTATACATACAGGACAGAAGCAGAATCATTCTAGTGTAACTGGGATAATTGCTACCAGTTATCTCCATCTGGTGTGAATCACACAGTCTTCTCCTGTTAAAAGGTAATTTGTGCTATATTCTAACACAGACTCTGAAAAACAAAAGTTAGTTTCCTTGTTTTTTTCTTTTTTTTCTTAATATATAACCTACACTTTGATAATTACTTCCAAAGGAAAGCTGTTCATAAAATCCAACTCCAGTATAACTTCATATCTTCAAAGCTAATTTTATATAGTCATCATGAACACGGCTGAAATTGTAATGAGCTTGCTCTGCATTTTCATATGGAAAACTGTTAGAAACCTAATTCATAATGCAAGACAGCAGAACACTTTATAGGTAAATTACCCACAACACAGCAATAAATCAAAGTAAGTCCCATCTGTCATTTTAGAAGCAGTGGGAGTCTATTACAGTTTGGCACAGGTATGATGCAGCCGGATGGATAGCACTTGGCTTGCACAGTACATGCTATTGGGAGGAAACAATTGCCTTTTTAAAGATACAAGGCAAAAATAGCCAACCTGATTACCCCAGCAAGATTGAGTGTAATGCAAGCTGAAACACAATAATGAAGAATTTGAACAAAACAGGAGACCAATGTAGTAAGAACATTCTGATTGATTTATATTCCTTTCCTAAAGCCTTTCCTTCTAACAAAGTGTACTATTCAGTTCCATTAGAAAGAAAAAGATACAATTATTTTGTTATTACTTATTTTGTATTAATGTGTTTTTTAAAGGTAAACAGCTTCTAATTATCATTTGGGCAGTGGAAGGAGGGATGGTTATTTCTCTTTACTTGTTACAATAACATCTACTGCTCTTCCCTATTTCTATCTTCAAAAGGTTATAGTCAAATTAAGTATCACAACTACACCCAGGAAAAATTCAAATAATTATAATAAATGAAAATTACTAGATGAACTGACAGAAAGACAATGCAAGCAAAGCTAGTAAAGGACCTACCCTGATATTCCAACATTTTCACATTCAAGGTATGGGCCTCTCTGCACTTGAGCTCTAGAAGATGTGTTTACATATGTCAGAGGATTGAGTACATGGTGGTCTTAATTATGTAGCAAAATATTTAAAAGAATACACACAAACAGAAGAATTAACATATCTCAAATGACACAAGCCTATCACCCTTTGAAAGAGCATGTCTCAAATGGTTGTTTTTTGTGAACCGAACTGCAACCTTTTGTTCATTTTCTTTAGGAATGTTTTGTACTTCTGCAGCTACCAAATATATTTTAATAATTTGGGCTGATCTAAAAAATCTCAGTGCATTCTACAAGGATTAATAATGCCCATAGAAGACAGCAAGACTACATCCATTTAGCAGTATGATACCTGATGTTCACGAAAACAGCATTAGATGATATAGTACATCAGATAGAAAAAAATCCAAAAGTCAAGAGTTCCAGACTCTTTTCTAATTACATTTCTACATTTCCCAATAAAATCAACAAACTAGGAAGAATTATCACTACCAGAAGCAAGCCCAAATTTTGGCTAATGCAATAATTTATTCCTAAATATTTATGGAATAATAGTGAACTTTCCTCTTCTCAGTCTTATGATAACCATAATGCTCTTGGTGTGGTGGACATCCAGTTATTTCTGGAGATATGGGGCTATAAGAAGCTTTGAACAAATCTGCTATTTGATCACTCATAACACTGATGAAAAATTGCTTACTATTTACTAAATATCACACTTAATATTTACTAAATATCACACTGATGAAGCTAACTATGATATAAATCTGAGCAAGCTAATGAGATTTTATAAAAGCTGGCAGAATTATAAGCCAATGGTGACAAGATTTCACTCTCTCCCCGCTCTTTTTTCCTTATAAGTTATAGTAAACCGTGCTTCATTCTCCAAAATAAATAATTTTATTTGGGGTGGCATACATACCATAGCACAGCTGCACAGAAAAGATAAGATTTATCTTCAAAATGGCTCACCTGTGCCAGCAATCTGAACATGACATGACCTATTGCTAAAATTATGCTGTCTAAGTGAAAATGGGCTATTGTTAAGTAAAGAAAAGGAGCTGAGACCAATCAGAGAATAGTTTTGTGTTACACCATTTTCAGGCTTTCCAAAAACCACTTGCAGCAACAGAAAAGCAAAAGCTCCATTTAAAAAAAAAATGTGAACATCATGAAAAGCAACTGAACTTATTAAGCAAGCCAGTATTTCTTGGGAATATTTACTTATCAGGTCAGATCTACGTGTTACATGTTAAAACTCCAGTATTGCAACTTCATCTGAAAGTCTAAAATTCAAGCTATGCTCTTTTTGTTTCTTACATCTCTGCAGTTTATTGAAAAATACCAGAACAACTAGAAATTCAAAGATTCTTAATTCATGAATGGTACATAAAAAATGTGGGCATCAGAAATTCTACTTTCTCTTATCTGCTTCACGCTCACTCCATCTTACCCAAGTCTGGGCTCCAACAAGGGAAGACAAAACCTCACACACACACACTTTTGTATACATGTAGGTGTATGTATATAAATAATGTAGCAAAAATGCTACAGGCCTAATTAAATTGTGATGTTCTCCTGTTATTTCACACCCATCTTCCCTTTCTACACCTTTGCATCATGACCTAATACTGGAACTGCTAATTCCTGAACTCCCACTGAACTGTAGGTTGCTGATATTTACAGAAGTCTACAATTTTCCAGAAAAAGTCTCCTAGGCACCAAAACTCTACTAATGAGCATGTCGAGAGCTTGGTGTTCATCTTCTTCCAACCTGTCTTTAACCACAAAGTGACGGAAACTTAGGAAAACATGGATGACTTGCTCCTTTTGTCATAACAAAATGCAGAGCCACCACCTCCCCGGGTGAGTGCTAGGACGCCAAGGTGTAGTCCATGGCAGAGAGTCCCTCACTGCCTTTGGCCCTCTTTGCTGCACACTAAAATCATTGAGCAGAGGAGAAAGAAGCCTGACCCCCCATCCCGGCATTTAAGGTGTTCACCCAGGAAAAGGGAAGCTAAGGTTTCATCCCTGCTAGCAGCACTGCCTGGGAGCTTCCGAGGAACCACTTATAAATGTCCCCGTGGGAGCAGGGCAGGACTCACGCTGTCCCCTACAGCCACCTTCCTTCACCTTGACCCCCTTGGGCACAGCGCGTCTTTTGCACTCTGGTCAAAGCGGTGCAGCTGAGTGGGCGCCATGAGGCGAGGCGAGGTGAAGCGAGGCGAGGAGTCTCCTTTTCCCCTTCCTTCCCATCTGCTTCATCTCGTGGCAGCACAAAACGCCTGCATGTGGCGGGAGGGACACGCTCCTGCTTGAAATGTTCAGGCAGCTGTCGGCTTTCAACCTGCTTTTGCTGCCTCTGGGAAGAGTCTTCTCCTCCCAGGGAGACACGCCGGCAGGGGGGGAAGCGCCATCTGCTCTTCTGGCTGCCTCCGAAAGGAAAGGTGATCCCTCCTCGCCATCCTGAGGGAAGAGCTCAGACACGCAGCTGCCCAAGCTGCCGGGAGTATGTGTCTCCATCCCACGGGGTGGGAAGAAGGGCAAGGTGGAAATTCGCTCCAGCTGTTGCTTCCTCAAAGCCCCTCCGCGAGCGTGCTGGCTCTTGTGTGTGAACTGCGGAGGGTCCGGCCCTCCCCATCCACTAGGCACAGAATGTAGACACCCAAGTCAGAGCTGTGAGGGGCAGACTCGAAAGCTGGGGCCAGCCTTCGTGCTGTAAAATCTAAAGCTGTCTCCTTCCTTAACCCTATGTCATTCAGCAGTAAAGATTTCCTTGGATGCTTAAAAAGAAAATTCAAAATGAGCAATCTGTGCTTCAAATCACCATGCTGTCTATGTAAAAAGACCCAACAGCAATTAGCAAGTTGCTTTTAAATTATTTTTGCATGCAATTAACTGCTTTTTCTCTGTAGAAAAGTACATTTTAGATCTTCTCACTTTGAGATTTATAATATCTACTCTCCTAGAGTCTGGTGATCAATTTAACAGAAGACGTGCTAAAAGACCATAAATTAATAGAAAAGCTAAAAGCATAGTGTGGGCTAAGAAGGAGATGTCCTTTGGGATATTTAAAGTTGATGTCAAGTCCAGAATACTACTTCATCTTTAACAACAATTTAAAACACCTTCGCAAGAGTAGGACAGCATCCCTTACGTGGAGGCAGTTGTAATTTTTTCCATTTCCCATGGTATACATACATATGGATGAATTTTGTGCCTTTTTACTACTTGCAACTGGTAAAATTGCTTTATCTGTTTATTTTGGAAACCTTGTGTGGTTATAAGACTTGTTTGCCAATAAATAAAAAGATATAAATGATAGCATAATGCAAATCAATATAATAGCTATCACTTGATAAAGCCAACTGTATGTCATACAATCTGTATGCTATTACAAAACTATTAGTTTGTTTATGGCTTAGATCCTAGATCTTTCGTGCTACTATGACAGACTGGAACAAAAGAAATTTTAACTAATCTTTTTCAAGCTTATTCAACAGCATTCAAAGCGTTAGGTGATCATTTTCCTATTAAAAACTATATATATCCAAATGAAGAGTTATTATACCAGTGGTGTTTAACTCTTTGTCTAATGACTTTTATTTGCCTGCTTTGCCCTACAGTACATTTTTTTCGGATGCTGCCTGTGACTTCCTGGATATTAGAAAAAGTCAAAGGAATTATTATTAAAATAGGACTTTTATATACTACTGCATCAGTCTTCCATTTGCTACTGATCCTGTTTATATCAGCTATTTATATCAGTGATAAGTTGTCACTGATTTTTTCCTATTCTTTTATAAGGCAGAATAATCTATCAGATTTTCTTACTGAAAAGGGAATATGGATTGAGTATACCTGTCTTGGACGTGTCTGTCTTCTCTGTCAGACACTGGCACTTCAGTCACTGAAACCAAATTCTGATATACTTATTCACACTGACATGCACTTCTTCTCTGCTAATATTTCCATTCATTTCAGTGGAAAAACCTACCCTTTTTTCAGTGGAAAAGTGTTCCTCAAAGTGAGCAGAATGTATCAATCGTCCCTTTTTTTGTAGCAGTTCTTAGTGTGTGATTTTATTGACCCCCCTCAGCATTTGCCAGCTAAGAAACACTGTTAATTTCCTCTGATAAATTATGTTTTTGGCCTATAACCATACGCCCAGAAGTATTTGCTTTCTTAACCATACTTCGATTTCTCTCAGCATGAAATGTTTGGCACAGGTAAAACTGATGCTCTTTGATGATGTCTGGCATATTTGCCTTAACAAAAACTCTTTCTTGTCTTCTTGTGTTTATTTTTTCTATTTTCAATTGTAATGCTTGTTCCAGTTTTGCATAACCTGAGCTTTGGGAGAATTTATACAGAGAAGATGTGGTGTTTTCAGCAAATATGTCACTGCAAGCTACTTTCATTTATTTCAAGAAGCTCCAGAATTCAACAGTTCCAGTTTCTAATTGAGTGCTTAGATATATACATGAAAAGTTAGCTGACACAGAAGAACCAGTTGGAAAAAAAAAAAAAAAGAGAGAGAGAGAGAAGATTTTGATGACAGGGCATGATCTGACCCAAAGGAGAATCTAAGGCCATGTTTCGGGTGATATTCTATATTCTCTAGCAATCCAAGCTAATTCCATTATTTTTAGTATCTCTTATTACAGAAACAATGGATCTTTACTAATGATACTGGCTTAAAGCCCAATAAAACTAATCAAGACACTCTTTCCCGTTTTCTCCAATTTTGAGAAAGTTTCTCAAAAATTCTCAAAATTTCTCAAGTTTCTGGTAAGCAAAATATAAGCTATTTTTATCTGTCATTAATTTAAAAAATATGCTGACAAGATAGCTAGCAAAAACTGATCTTTGAAAAAAAAATTGTCTGATTTGCAAAGACACATTATTAGAAGTATAAACAATACCCTTTCGCAGTCTAGAGTAATGGTTTCATAATTATTAGACCACATTCACAGACTCATTTCAAAATATATGATTAAATTCTGATAAAGTAATAGGCAAGAAAAGGCAAACATGACAGTATAGTTGTTACAGCTGATATTATACAAATGATTTCAGGGTCTCAGAAATCAGAAGAAAATTTTCTTTAATTACAGTAAGTTTTAGCCCTAGCATATAATAACCATGCCAAGGCCAGTCAGAATGACAGAAATATTTTTACAGAATAGAAACATGCAATTTCTGGCTCATTTCTTTCATTCTTGATTGGTGATGCCATGTTAGGCTTTGGCCTATGATGTAAGCAGACCAATAGTAAATAAGAACTGTAAACAAAAAGAATGTAAATTCACAGAACTGCAGAAAGTGAAAATTGCCAGAAATTTCCATGTTATGTGTAATAAAATGTGTGCAAATAAACAAAAAGCATAAAAAAATATAATGCATTGTTTGTTGTTTTATGAAACATGAGGAATGCAATAGGGCTTGACCTATTCCTAATCCTCTCTGGGTTTTAATTTCCACAACAACTTCTAAGTGAAACTGACTTTACTTAACACAGTTTTAAATATATGAATATTTGTATATGTTTATAATATTCTTGACACTCTAAAATGTGTATCAACAAACTAACCATATCAACTAATTAACATTTTTGAAAATAATGAGTCCTACATCATTCGGATTCAGATATAAATGTGTTTATGAACTAGAAATTCAAATGAAATCCTTACATGAGTAATAAACTTCTTTGTGTGTAAGGATTTCTTTTTCTTAGATTTCCTCTTGAACTTAATGTCGAAAATAGCATATTTTTAGGTAACCATGCCAGTATCCAGGCAATTTTTTTAGGAAAGAACATTGTAATACTACAGCGTGACCACAAAAGTCTGAGGATGTGATGAGCTTTCAAGCTGATACTGATTTCACATTTGAGTGCGTGTGTGTGTCCCAACCTCTAATGAAACAGCAGTTATACATGTCTAAGGTTTCCTTCTTTTTATGATTAACTTGTCCTGTCCCACAGCTCCTTATAAATGTCTCATTCTGATAAAATTGATTCCCCTTGAGATGGCAGAGCTGGCCCAGGGAGCCCCAATAAGCCTGTTAGATACAATCACCTAGCAGGATTAGCCCCTTCATTTTACATTGAAATGGATTAGGAGGTTTCACATGGCCACTGATAAAACACAGATTTCTAGAGATTTTAATGCTCACTCACCCTCTCCTTCTAAACCTCTCATCTTCACTTGTCGTTCAAGATAACTTCATGTTTGCAATCTTCTGTTTTAAACAGCCGTGAGATTAATGTGTCAACTACCAGCTAATTTCTCTGTTACTGGCATTTTAGCACATGCCTTATCTCTGCCTGCCTCTGAGATACTGCCTCCAGTTGTCTTGCTGTGACTTCAGCTTAACAAAACTGAGTGTAAGCTCTTCATTGATACACTCTCGTCTGCCCTTCCCCTTGCCTGCCTGTAAAGAAAACACCACATTCTTTCTGCTCTCAGGTCTTTCGGGATTTTTTCTTTTTTTTTTTTTTCTTGCCCATCAAACTCAGGCCATTCCTTTTCATCTTCAGCAATGCAGGGGTCACTCTCTCCTCTACATACCCCTTGGCAGGTTTCTCCCCCAGGCTTGAGTTTCATCACACTGGGATTTCTGCCCAATTTGCCTTTCCTGACTCCCTTTTAGAGAAATGCCAAATACTGTTGCTCAGGCCATGTTTCTTGCTTCCTGGTTTGAATTCTTCTTTGAACTCTCTGAGTTGGCTAGTTTGTTCAGCTGACCTCCCTCCTGGCACATCTACTCTAGTTCCCTATTCACTGTAACATTCAATTTTTGCTTCTTTTAAACACCTCAGTAACACTGCACATCTTTATTATCCTTTGCTGAGGTTCATTTTGATTCCTTATGCCACCATTCCTACCATCACCACCTGGCTTCTACTCATGCTTACATGGAATATCACAAACTCAGTTCTTGTATCTGTTTCTTAATGAACTCCCTATATATATTTCTTTCCCTAAATTATCCCTATTTTTCTAGTTTTTGGATGAGTGCCTTTTCAGCTAGTACTCTTCAGTCCCTGGAGAGAGCCTAGCACATTATCGATTATAGTATAAACAATATTATGATAAGTTCAGTAAAGACTTCTTTTAAGCACTTCTGTAAGGTAGTTTTAGGCAACACTGATTGATCAGGAGTGCTCCTCATTTAAAGGCCATTCTTATGACAAGCTTATGCCTATACTTCAGACCAAAGGAATGACAGCAACCTCTATAGACAAACCCAAATGACCTTTTTAAAGTTCCTCATTCAAGCCACTTAGTTCAAGCATCTACAGTGAAGCACAGTCTGGACCAGGAGATGGAGTTTCTGTATCAGATTTTACAGAACTTAAAACAAGTTTCAAATCCAAGATTTCATTCAGTGCATGTGAGATGTGTAGGTTCATGCAGGGACACATTTAGCCCACAATGTTCTCTGAATTATTCCATGTTCAGTGAAATTTGCTGCAGGATTCAGATTACTTCTTGCAAAACTGTATAGCTTTTTCCACATTCAAAACATCTCATTAATTTGTCTCAAAACTTTAAAAGGTTGCATTAAAATTAATTACCTTCTCTTGATATTGTCGTCGTGAAGAATCCAGAGACTGAATTAGGGCAGTCGCATGACCAACAAACATGGCATAGCAAGTAGCCCCCACAATCATGCTCAACATGGTTATCCAGAGATCGGACATGCTGACAGGGGCACGGGCTCCATAACCGATGCAGAGCATATGGCTCATGGCTTTGAAGAGTGCATAGGAGTACTGCTTCCCCCAGGAATCATTCTGCAAGAAAAGAGACAAGTGACTGAGCCAGCAAGCAGCTGAAGGAAAAAATACTTTTGCGCCTATATAGCAGGAATTTAGATTACTGGCTTTGAAGGAAAAGCCTGGTAACACATCCTCTGTGCATGAGAAGAGATATTGCTCCTAAATTAATTGCTAGATAAAGCATCAGAGATTGCCAGATAGTGCTTAGCATAGAGATATGAAATAAATTTGACTATTTTTAATACATGACTGTATTCTTAAAGCTGGGTGTTAACCTAATTACAAGGAGGCTAAAGGTCAATTTTATTTTACACTCCAAGGCAAGGGGATTAGAAAGAGCTGAGCATGCAGACTTATCAAGTGTGGGAAAGTGTCACTTTGTTTTAATATGCATTAACATACTCTCATGGCCCCATTTCTTTCTTTTCAAAGAGTTGTCCATTTTAACGTACTATCATATTTCATCTTATCAGCTTCATTTCCCAAGGAGAGAAAACTCCTTGATTTTGCATTTCTCTTTAATTGCTGTAATGATTTGTTGTGTGCCTGTTTATCCTGTTCTTGCAGTCCTTTGTTTATACCAGAAATACCTCAGTTCAAAAGAACTTTGTATTCTTTATGTTTAATCCATGCCCATAGCTGCCATTTGTGAGACACATCTCAAAAGAACAGGTAAATTCCTGGGTTCTGCACTCTTGACATTTAGCTACCCCTCCGGATTCTTTCTAGGACCCTGCATCTCATTCACAGGCTTTAAAAGCTGCAAAGGTGGAGTCAGCATCTTCTTCTAGCTTTATAGATAGTCAGTCAAAGGGGCTGTTTCCAGAGAAAACCAGACATTTTAACACATTCCAAAAAGCCCTGGGAGTCCTAGTTAGTTGATTTTTTTCCCCTATTTTCCTTGCCAAGGGAATGAAACGGGAACAGTTTTATCGCTGTTTATTACTCATTGCCCAGGAAAACAAATTGTGCTTGGAGGCACACAGTGTACATGAGAAAATACAGTATTTGTCATGGAGAACTGAGAATAATTTCAGAAACTAGGAAGTAAAGGAGGATAACATTAATAGGATCAAATAGTTACCTACAATGGCATATAATATACAGGACAAATCCTGTATACATAAACAAATCTCCAAATCACATTTATATATAAAATGTGCATATAATATATCAGCATTTGCTTCTTTCTTTCTTTCTTTCTTTCTTTCTTTCTTTCTTTCTTTCTTTCTTTCTTTCTTTCTTTCTTTCTTTCTTTCTTTCTTTCTTTCTTTCTTTC
>VZSV01000003.1:6488073-6503554 GCA_013398735.1 Nothocercus julius
AAAAAAAAAAAAAAAAAAACTATGAGATGAAAACAAATCCAACTATCCTGTAAAAAAGGGCATTTAATTTCTTAGTTGACAGCGGGTTGATCACTGGTTCCAGATTAGCAGTAATCGGTTTAAAAGGTTTTAAATGAAATGACATTAAATTGGAAAAACTATTAAAGACCGTAATTGTGAGAAATACCAAAGCTGTTTATCCAAGAACTGATTATATAATCTAGCTTGATGACATTAAGAAATCCTCACATTTGTACAAGCAACAATCACTGATCATTTGCAATTAGTTTTGTAAGTATATGCATTAATTTAGCAGTTATCTTAAAGAACAAATTAATCACAGGACACTCTTGATTTTTGCGGGTTTGTTCTCTGACTCCACGTTGTTATCTCTTACCTTATAAATTCCCATAAACCTGTTACAAATTCCTTTTTGTAACGTTAACTTTTAAGGTCATAAAAAATAAATCATAAAAAGGCCAAATGGGACCTTTTAAAGGGCAGAAAGAAAAGGCGAATTATTTTTTCTCAGTTGGATTAAGAGAGGGTTTCTGTGTTACTGGAATCTATGGAGGTTATTACTAGGAGATTTTTGTTGTTGTCAGACAAATCAATTCTACTCCCACATAGCAGTTATTCCCCCAGGCACAGCTTATCTTCCCTCAACCATACCCCTGCATGGAGGTACAAGCTGATTTGAAAATCATGTAAGAGGAAGCTATTGCAGGGATGCTAGTGGCTTCCGAAATTGGACTGGGTTACTTTTTCCTTTCCCATGCATGTGCATGTGTCACAGATGCTCCATTCAGTTTGCAGGGGCAAAGACTCAGGAATTAAATGACACGATCCTGAACGCAGGCTCCTCGTTATCCTTCAGAGACGTGAAGCTGGAGAGGGGAAGCAGCCTCCCCCTACCCAGAGCTGCCCACGGGAGCAGTGAGGTCCATTGTAGCCTGTGGGTTCTCATGAAGATGACAGAGATCTGAAGAAGGGAAGACAGATGCTAATCTTGGCACAATATAGAGAATCTGTCCTACACAAGTAAAACAGCAAGGATTGAGGAGCATTTCCAAGCTCTGTAGCTGCTGAATATGTTCCTGGCATGGTGTTGGCCCACTAATACCAAGCCTACCTGGGAGCTGATAGGGGCAACCTGGAGTTCATAGGGGCAAGAAACATTTTTTTTTTTTTTTATCAAGTCCTATATCATCTAACTTCACTGGCAAATCTCCCCAAGTGCTAAACTTAACTTTCCATAAAACGTCTATTGACCTCAAAATGTTCTGGATTTGCCATCCACGTCTACAAGTATTGATTCTGCTCTCCTACATTTCAGAATAACAGTTATCTCCATTAGTAGTAATACGTGCCTAATAAGACTAGAATCAGGTCGTTACACAAAACTTGTCATTTCAAGATTCTTATATACATATTGATATGGATATACAGCTTACATACTTGCTCCTCAATCAAATATATAATTTACCGCCTGTGGCTTTATACAGTACCTTAGAAAGTCACTGAAATCTCAGACAACAATTCACACCAAAACACTACCTATGTATTTCAGCTTTCAAAGAAGTTGTTTGAACATCACAGTGGATAATCCAGTCAGCCCAAGGAGAAGTTTTGCAGCAATTATTGTGTCAAAACTTACACAATGGTGAATTGGTGAAGTTACTACCATGCTGAGTCTATATTCCTTACCTCAGCTATTACTACTTAGAATCTCTAGTTGTTTTCTAAAATGCAGACAAAGACAAGATGGAATTAGACTTGAGAGGATAAAAATCTGCTGTTATTCTAAAAATCTTAGGAAGTGTCAGGAAGAAGCATATATTTTAGGTGTATGTACATATGATTTAAGGGAAAAAAGTCTGAATTGTTAAGCTCAATGGAATAAGCAGATGTCTTCAGAATCGTCTCAACATTTCTCTCTGCTGATACTTGCACAGATAACAGATGGTGCAAATGACTCAGCATATACTTTCAAAACCAATTTGGGGAGAAAAAAATTAAAAAGTATTTGGCATTGCCTTTTACAAAAAAAAGAGGTTTGACTGAAGGAGCAGTGACTCAGTATTATATGTTTACTTTCTGAGACTTGTTACATGACTGCTGTCATTACAATTTATTCATGTTTTGGTGCTAGGTCTTTGGCACTAGCCATCAAACAAAAGCACATAATCATAACAGATCTTTGTTGTTCTTTTGATTACTTTTTTCCGATACAGAAAAAATTTTTATCCCCCATACATTCCCTTATTAAAAACAATCAGCAAGAATATCTACTTGTGATCATTTTTTTCTGTAGTAAGAAGTAATAATTTTCTGTGCAGCAGTGTGGTAATAAATAGCAATAGTCTGGTTTTGTACATACATCTGAGCTACTATGTTCATATAACTAGGTCAATTACATTCAGAAGATTCAGAAGCACAGATTACATGAGAAGTCATTCATACGCTTACAGGCGTATAGGGGAGCCTTCCCTGTACATTGCTCAATACTGCTCTCTTTTCACAGATATAATCAAAGTTACAATCAGAAATCCCTACCAAGTCTCAAAATAATAAGATAAACCTTATGGTAAAAATACTTTTTCTTTTTTCTTTTCTTTTCTTTTTTTTTTTTTTTTTTTGCATGAATCGTGTCTCTGATTCATCCTCCTGTATGGACACTTTCCTTTCCTAACAGAACTCAGAAGACTACAAAAGAAAATTAGTGATGCATGAATCCTATTTAAAATAATATTTTATTCCCCAAAGGATTATTTTAATATGAGTTTTTAAAGAATCTGTTACAAAGTTTTTACAAAGTTTAAAATAAAATGTTGAAAGCACGGGTTATTTCTATTTTTCCCCTGTGAAAATTTAACAGCAAAGTTAACAGTGGTAAGAAACATTCTCCTGCACTGCAACTTGTTTGTCTGTTCTTGTAACTTTTGGGAAAGTTGTGGTTTTGGGCTAGATCTATTAATTCTCTCCAAAACATCCCTGTCACAGCATGCGAGTTAGCACCCTCAGCTTAGGCACATAAGGTCAGAGATGACTCCTATCTACCAGTTCACTTGAGGCCATCTTCTCTTGGTGACTAAGGAAGTTCAGTTATATGGAAGCAGGCTCTGGATTCGAATGGCTGCCATGACTTAGGCATATTTAATTTACTAGCCCCTATTTCTATGAGCCAGTGACAAACTGAGACAAAAAAAAACAAGCGAGAAATCTTCCCAAATGTCCCTTTTCCTTCCTCTCATACCCTCCTGTGCAAAAAGTGAGATCAGAAGAGAGTGAAAGAGTTTGGCTATTTTCAAAAAGGGTTGTATTACAGTTAATTTAAGCATGCTGAATGCAAACTGGTTCTGCAACATGAACTTTTAAATGCTTTAGACCTTGTCCATCAGTTGTAACTATTTCTGTACATACCAATTTTAAAACTTAGTAGGTGAGATTCCTTTTAATAACATTCATGATTGTGAGAGCATCCCCTTCACATTAATTTCATTAATTAATATATTATATTTTTAAAAGTTCTTACAAATTCTGATCATTGAAACTGAAGATGTTGCAATGGCATTCTAGGCTGGACTTTATTCTTTGAGATCTGGTATTCAAAATTTATCCGATAATATAATAAACTGACAAAGACATTTGGCTTTTTGCTTCATTTCACTCAAAATTTAATGAACTTTGCATCATGCTGCTTTTTGATCTTGAAATAAACTTAGGGTCATTGCTTTAAGCAAAAGACTAACCGGAAAAGAAACAGGTGATAACACAGAAAGAAAGAACCACAAACTTTCCCCCCAAGTCCCAAAAACGATTACCAAAAAAGCACATCTCCAAGTTTTGCTTTGCAAACCAGAGCTGCATTCAGAGATGTAATACTTTATTACAAGAAAAGAAAAAAAAAAATAGTCAAAACAATGTCACAGCTAATGAGAAAATATGTAAATCCTGCAAAATAAATCTTTTGCATGAGAAACTTAAATAACATGAAATAATACTGTTCAAGAGATTTAAGAATTCTGAGTGTATTAAAGATATCATATCTTTTTCTCTGCCCTTTTCAGTTGGTGGAAGGAGATGGATCTGTTTACTTAGCAAGCCTTGAGCACAGAATCCAGCCATTTATGAAATGCTTTGTAATGCAACCACTGAGAAAAGCTTTGCATTTTCAGCAGTAGTTATCTGATAGTCAAGAATAGGCAGATGATAATGCGAGCTTAATATAGCACAGCTCTGGGAGACAGCTGCAGGAGTGAAGTGACATAAACCCGGCTTGTGACTCCACAGCACGCTGCTTTAGGAAGAAGTATAAAGTAGAATTTCCACTGTCACTGACAATATTTACAACCAGTTTAGAAAAAGGAACTCAGCAGAAGGAATTGCATCTCTGTATTCCATTAACACTCCAGATTAGACAGCAGATTATGTGAAGCCTCTGATCCCCCAAAATAAAATGACATTTGAAAATGAAATGCTTTTGAGAGTGGGCATTTAACATTCTGAATGATATCACCATTCTCTGTGAATCAAAGTAATTTTGAAGCTATACAAATGCAATGAAGAAAACTACTAACTTAGGAAGTCACAGAAATGTCTGTTATTAGGAAAAGGTCAGGAAGACAGTTCATACAACAGCTGAAAGGTAGATAAACAGATAAACACAGATATATGCTAAATAATAGCATCACAACACTGTCTCATTGAGAACATCTCAAAATATTTAAAGTCTGCTATCTGATTTTCCTAGTAGTACTTTCATCCTTGCTCTATACATATACATATTCAAGCAAAATAATCTTTCTTTGGAAGTATTTTTAGGAACATGTCCTTAGAAATTAAAAAATATATATATATATTTAATTGTAGATTACAGTAGATTAAAATGGACTAACATAATCTACTCATAAAACCAAATGTGTCTACACGGGGTCTGAAGATGTTTTAATTGGCTTAAAAATGAATCAAGGTGAATTAGTTCTACTTTCACACAGGGAATACCACAAGAGTTGCAACTATGATTCAAGGAGTTCCAATTTACTACATTATGCCTAAAAAATAGATCTTTCCAAAGCAAGTTGAGGTTTTGTATCCCATAGGCAAATTCCAGTAGCTTTATCTTTAATCTGAAGAAATAATTTTTATCAAATTCTGTTTTCCCTTTAAGTAGGGTAATTTTTAAGCCACAGATTCAGTGCTTTTAAGATCGCAATAGTTCTTTTCCAGCTAGCTGGTATTAAAGGCAACACTCTTCCTGTCCATTCTTCAATTTGCTTCCTAATCAGGTGCCTTTGAGATATTAGGCTACTCCTGGTTACTGCATAGTTCTTCTAGAAAATGAACTTACTACGTACATGAGCCCTCAAGAGGTCAGCCTGCTTTCTGGTAAATCACAGTCCTTCATCTAATGCTATGCAAATCTGTGAATGATTTTATTAGGAAGTGACAGCACGAAATAAAGGAGTTTTGTATCTGAAATCCTACTTTGGCTCTACAAAAAGAACAACCTTCAGTGTCAAACTGGGCCGGATCTGGGTCAGAGGCTGTTCTTTCACTGCGAACTCATCTGAGTCTCACTATGAACTGTTCTTATACTCACATGCCCTAAAACAGCAGGGGCTTCAAGTGTTTGCAAGACTGTCAAGGTAATAAGGAATAAAAAGACAAAATGATTTAGTAGTCTAAAACCCCACCCCAAAACGATTGATGATGATGCTATCTGTTTTTGATTTTTTTTTTTTAAATAGATTGGGAACTATTAAAAATTCAATCACTTCTATGTTTTAATCTAAAACATGTTTTAATCTAAAACATAGAAGAAAGTTCTAATTTTTAGGGTACCAACTACTCATATTCTGAGTGAGAAGGAGAGGAATACACTCCTTTTCTCTGTTAAAGCTTTTCTGCTGTCCTCAAAAGACCTGGCAGAGCACTACCCTGTAGCACCCGTCTGGTACTGCAGGCCAGAGTCGTGAGGGTCCAGCTCCAGCTCTAAACCAGAGTTTGGACGTTACCTAAAACAATCTCTGAAAGACCACCCAGGGTTCAGGACTGGGACTTATATGGGAGCTTAATCTTCAGACAACAGGTGATGCTCCTCTTCCTTTACTCTCCCTGCCACAATAGTTCTTTTCTGTGAAGTGGGTAGCTACATACAAGGGCAATCACAACGGAGCCTATCGCTGGGAATATCGCTGGGTCATTAAAGCTCTCTTCCAAGCTGACACAGAGGGGTTTGAGGGCAGGTATGAATACTCCAGTTCATGATGGAACATATGGAACTGAGTTACTGTCTTTTTCTAAAAGATACTCTCAAAACAAAAACAAATAAAATATCGATGAGAAGCAAAACATGTTATAACCTTTTGAGTATGAATAGCTGAAACTATGTAGATAATTAAATTACTTCTGGAAGAAGATTTGTTTCCTCTCCAGGTTCTGAATTTTTCTTCTGCCTCTGTTTTAAGGTATGAAAGTTGCCTTCTGCCTCATTTGAAGAGCTGGTAGCCAGTTTGAGCTCTTTGCACTGCACATTACACTGAGTGCCTAAGAGCGACAGAGTGAGCACAGACTGCACAGTGACATGACAGTCAGCCTCTCTCATTCCATATAAAAGTCAGAAGATTTGATGATTTTAATTCTTTTTTTTTTTTTTTAATCAATTTGGCGTCTTACAACTCTATAGTTAAGTATTTATGTGACAGTTGTTCCATTCACAGAGCAATGGAAAAGCCATTTAACTCCAGAGAAATGCTTTGAAAGCATATGGAATACCTTCACAGCTGTGACATAAAAAGTAAGAAAGTATCTTTCTACACTTAGAAATTAAACTGTACTCCTTTGATTATAGGAAGACACACAAAACTGTCCTTCAGAGTAACTGTAACCTCCACCTGCTGAGTAGCTCAAAGGTTTCTAAGCCCAGATACTGGAGATGAAAGCGCTCTAACTTAAACAGGGAAGCAGATGACCTGGCCTTCAGGACAAGCCCTGCGGGAGGAGGGAGCTATAGGACTGACTTCTGAAGGTGAGAGGAAAGAACAAACACAGAGGTCCATGAGCTCTGGAAGATGTACAGGGCTATTGTGAGAGCCTTGCAGCTGATGGCATTTACATACCTGCATCTGCAACAACCAGTCATCTAACTTGTCCTGTGTTCTCTTTGAGAGAATGGGCAGACACGGAGGAAGACATAATAAAATTTCACATTATTTGACTTCAGGAGCTTAAATTGGACAGCTAAGTTCGTTGGCTAGTGTCCCTGGGCTCCCAACACGGACAGCAAAGAAATTAAACTTGTGCAGATGGTGAATCAGAATAAAAGCCTAATGCAGGTGTTTTTTAACATCTCCAGGAGAGATTTTCACTCTCTATCAACTGCTGCAAGATCGTCTTCAGCTAAAGCCACTTCCATTAGTTTCTTAAGGCTCCCTACTGAGCATTCTGGTAAGTTCGTGGCTAGACATATTTTCCTGTCTTTTCTCTGAACATAACCAATGCCGAAAGTAAAATTCCTAAAGACAGCCTCTTTTCTGAAGCTATGCTTTTTTTCTTATAACCTAAGGTGTTGCTCTTGCAATTGAATTTGACATTTGGATTGGGATATGAGATTGCCAATGTAAAGGCTCGGGGAAGTCGGTCAGACTCTACAAGGGGTGCTGGGGATCTGTGAAAGCAAATTCAGCTCCAGCACTGGGGTTTTACCTCAAAGTAAAATGCCATGGTCTAATAAAGCTCATAAAGGAGCCAGAAAGACACAGAAAGATATCTAATGAGAACACAAGAATGCTCAGAATATGAACTTTATAATGATTCAGTTATAAGGATAAAGTTATACAGAGCACAAGATGAGAGAATGAGCTTTTGGACTCAGGCCACATATTTGAATATTCATATCTTGAAGATATGTCATTTACTTTGCCTAAAGAAGGTTGAGAAGGATGTCAAGTTGGCAACATTTTAAAGGGTTTGGATCCTAATGACAATAGTGTATAATTACCATAAAATTGTGTTATTTAACTTGCTTGGAAACCTTTCTTAACTGGAAACCTTTTATTTACTAGGCACTTGGAAAAAGACAACAGTGACTGGAAAAATCTGATAATCCACTGTGTATCTATTGTATGTAGCTGTAGTAGAACTATTGTATGTATGTAGTTATAATCAAATGAAGTCTTTTTTATTTTTAGTTAATGCACTGAAACAAAGTAATCAAATCATTCGCTTCAGAGAAATTCACTTCGCTTCGTCTTGATACCAGCATCATGTCAATGTTTGATTATTTTAATAAATCTCGCTAGCCCATTCTCTCTCTGGAAAAGAAAAGCATTATGCATGGCACCAAGTATGAATAGCGATAAACAGCAATCACTTATTTTTATTATAGCCATTTTTCAATGCTGTAAGCATATAAATTCAGACAACTTTTAGCTGACTTTCAAACAGAACAGACCAGATGAGATAACACCACCAAGAAGTTAATATTGATGTTCTCATTTTATTGAAATCAGGTTTAAAATGGTGTGCTGAGTGGAATCTAGTTTCACCTTATATGGCTATTTTCTCCTTCTACATTTTACAGTAAAGTTCCTGAAAAAGTCCTAGAATTCCTTTGGCCTTTATGCATTTGAACACATTCCAACCTTTTATTTCCTCAAATCACTTGAGATGGGTGTGAGAACATTGCCTCATAGTTTTAAAAGAGACATTTCTGCTTCAGATGTTACATTTCTAGCAGAAGTGTCTCACCATTTCTTTCTCTTTCTCCAAATTCTTGCCTTTTTATTTCTTTGTGTATTTTGCCTTCACAACTCAACTAAGCTGGTTTAGAGTAAATATATTTTACTGATCAGCAAGATACATTCAGCAAAGAGCACTGAAGTTATACTATTATTCCTGAGCACCTGTGGCATTTTGCAGTACGTACATTCTGTTAGAATTTGGTTTATCTCCTTTCCATAAGCAGCTGGTTTGAAATGATAGTGACTGCAAAGGCCTAAGGGTCTCTCACCCATGCAAATTTACGACATTCAGAAATAAACTAATTTCTTTTAGAATAAGTTTCATACTACTGCAGTTAGAAATATGGGGATATATAGCAGTTGGAAGGTATTATTGCAAGAGTAAAACCATGACAATGTCAGAGAATAACAGGAAATTAAATGCATTTTGATAGGTTCTGTGTTTAATATACAAAGATGAGGGTAAGGGTTAGACAGCCTTAGGTGAATGGTATCAGTCCTGAGAGCTTATAGAAAAATGTTGAATTGGTAGTAAAGTTCTAGAACTAAATCTAGCCTCATGTATTTTACTATTGGGATATGAATATGAGGAATTATGGCAAAGAACAACAAACAGCTATTGTTACGCCTTTATTCCTGGCCAATACTCAATTGCTGCCATCCTTAAACCTGAATTAGCAGTATGAGTAGATTCTTTATGAGAAAATATCATATAATAACATGTCGTATGCCCTTACCAATCTAGAAAATTCTGTTTTCAATTCTCTTTTTCTAGTTCTAGGGTACCCTCAAACAAAAGTTAACTTTTTACCCTCCAAAGTGCAAAATACCAAAATATAGGGACTACTAATACATTTTTGGATTAAAATCCTGAAAAAGATTAGAGCATTTTATGGAAACACAACATGGAAATGTATATTCTCATATTTTGTTAGAGATTAAGGCACCTTGGGTGGACTCAAGTGAGTCATGAGATGGACTGGAAAAGGTGCATGAGTCAGCTGTGCAGAATATGTGAACTATTTTCTCGACTCATTCAAATATCAAAAACTTTTTAAGCTTTGTGATTATCAAAAAGGTTTTTTCAAAGCATTTCTTTCACAGCACTGTATAAACGGTAGCAGTGCATAACCTAGGTAAAATAGTGTTAATCAACTAGACTTGAAATTATACATCCCTGTCCACTCCAATCCTATTCACATGATATCGTCACGATTTTTTGTAATGAATTACAGACATGCAAAACAAAGAGAAAGCAACTACTAAAGTAATTTCAGTAACGTTTTCTGGAAAATCAAGGGCATACTGCTGTGTTGTTTTTTTTTTCTCTTTTTTACAGCTACTTTAAATATATGAATTACTATTTTATAGCAGCTTTTAATGCTAAAATTGTTACTCCTGCATGAGAAAAAAACGTTACAAATTACAAAATGTGGTATATGAACCAGAGATGATGCCCATCACAGTATTTTTTTTCATATTATGTTATCAACAGCATTGCCAATGTAAAAAATGAAATTAACATAAACATCCTCTTTGTAGGAAAAAAAAACACAAAACAAATCATATTTGAAAGAGGCATTAGCTGTTTAAAGTTGCAAGAAACTGTTCCAAGAAAGTGTTTGCAGCTTGGTCATACAGGTAATATGTAGATACCTGTACAAAGACTACAAAGACTACCTGGAAGAAGGCTTGTACAAAATAATTAGCAATTAACAATTTATCAGAAAACACATCACAATATACTTCAGTACAAACATTTATAGACTGAGTTGCTTTGGGAGAGAAACATGGAAATATGGAAATTTAATTTTGATGATAAATGGGTAAATCCCTCCTTGAATTCTGATCTTGAAAGTTTTCCCACAAGCTCTTATGTTAATAAAGAAGTATGGAAATAAATTACTATCTATTAGGTACATCAATTTGCTTTTTAATACTTTCTCCAACAAACTGTGTCATTATTCTTTTTCCATATAAGGAAGACCAGATTTGTATTTGAAAGGGATGAAGGCATTCAAGGTAGCTAACTAATTAACTAAAGTGATCCTCTTTAGCACCTGTTATCACAACAGTAACACAGTGTGATCATCAGCATTTTAAACATGTGAGTCCTAATTTAGATCCTTAATCTGTAGCACTGAGCACCAGTTCCTACTGACACAACTATCATCATCAGTATTACATAATTACATCAATACGATATAGCTGCATTTATGCAGTATTTTGGTAGAAATTTTGGTAGCAGAAAGCATTAAAATAGTAAGGCTTATGACAGTACTTTAGTTTGTAATGTTAATTTTTGAAGATGGCGAAATGGTTCTCTGTGAGCACCTACTTTGTGGGACTGTTTTCAATTTTACCTCCTTTGTAACACAAATGTTTCACTAAAGTTAAAAAATTTATGAAGCTTTATGTCTCCCTGTAGTTGATTTTGCACCTTTGTTTTTCACCTTTGAAACTTCTATGATGCAATTTGCTCGTGATACTAGCATAGTTACCTCAAAATGATAACACAGGAATGAATTAATGAGAGTAAGCTATGAAGATGAATATATTCATTGTCCTTTGAGATTATTACCACTGAGGCTTGACTTTCACAGAATCTATAACAGTAAAACTAATATGTTTATTCTGCATTTCAGATTACTAGAAGAAAAGAAACTCTTGCCCTGTAGCAGTGTATCTTAAACAGAACAGATAAAACAAACACTAAGAAAGAGTTCAGAACAAATGAATATCATTTTTAGGAAAAAAACACCAGCCATGCTGGAAAAAAAACTTTTAAAGGGGATGCATACTGTGAAGATACAAGGTTGGTCACAGGAACTTTCTTAATACTTATGTTCTATTTCCTGCTGGCACTGATTAATACACAGATCAAATACAAATAATGAAATGTTTTCAATAATTAAGAGGCACAGGGAGCACTCGTGTGCTCTGGTCTAAGCACATGAGAAAATGAGAAAATAGACAATGCGAAGTACAGGAGACACCAGCAAAATAATGTATAAAGTCATGGCACAGGCAGAAAGGTAAGAATAAAAAGTTATTGTTAAATCCTTTTTTTTATGCATGTTCTAGGTCTGCAAAATCAGATAACCTTCTAACCTATCAGAGAACAGAAAAAAAAACCTTAAGCCAAAACTCCTGTGGTCTTCCTAAAACCTCAGCAACTGTCGTAAAAATGAGAATTTAATTTGTTCTCCTCTTCACTGACTATGACACTTTGAGTTAAATCAACAGTGTCCTCAGCTACCCCATTTCTCTTGTACTGGCTAGCTTGGCATAAAACTTCGGGATTGCAGCTAACACTCGTCTTCATTCTACATTAAGCATATTGTGTCATTTAGCACTTCCTGTCTACAAAATTTTCATCTGCAGTTTCTTTTGGCATCATTTCACATGAACTGATATATTTTCTTGAGCCAATATATTTTTAGGCCAATTTCTTGATACCTAACCCTTCGAAACAGGCCATAAGCTGTACCATTACTTCATCATCTTGATGCAGAAGGAAGTGTTATGACCAGTGTTTAACCAGTGAGGTTAAAACACTGTTGTATGCAAGAGCGATGAAGACCAAATAACTGAATTTGAGACAATTGCTCATACCGTAAGAAATATTATTTTTCAATGTGGAATCTCAAAACCAGTTATCTTAATCCTAAGAATGGAAATTACATTCTAATTGTTACAAAAATATGTTACAAAATATGTTACAAATTGGTAGAAAATACCTCAGAGTAGTAGCATACCTCAACAACTCCTGAATGACTCTAGTGGTCAGATGTCTGGTATGCTACATATTTTCTGAGCACTCAGCTTCGAATCATGGGATTTGACTTATACCAGAACTTATTGCTCAAAATGGCAAATAAAGCCCAGCAAGTCTATATTTTAAACATGTGTTTAAACATACGCTTTTAAACATGTGTAGTGCTTTAAGAAGCATGCAAT
Organism: Nothocercus julius; assembly: GCA_013398735.1. Taxonomy (NCBI): domain Eukaryota; kingdom Metazoa; phylum Chordata; class Aves; order Tinamiformes; family Tinamidae; genus Nothocercus; species Nothocercus julius. The sequence continues at coordinate 6,500,778 of VZSV01000003.1, forward strand.
GATGACCATCATGAAATGATCAAAAGCAGAAAAATCTTACGATATTTTCATGAGGTTTTGTTGATTGTCTTAATGACTAAACATAATGAAGAAGCTACTATGACAATACATTACCAAATATGAGAAAATCAAATATTGAATAACTCATCAACAGCTAATCCATTCCTTCAGCTTCACTGAGTGAAACAGAGATCCTACTGAAAATAAAATACAGGCTCATATAATGGAAAATGGTTTCCTTACCCTTGTGTTCCAAGCAAAACCTTACAAAAATATTTCTTTAATTCTTTTATTCTTAAGAAGTGTTTAGCATTAAAGTTGAATTATGTGTACGGTTAGAACATTTTTGCATACTAAATATATGTTAGCTTAAATCTTAGCACACTGTAAACAGCATTTATGAATTTCTATATCAATTCTTCACTTAAAGTCTTCATTTAATAGTAAGGGGCTTTCAAACTTGTCAGCAGACATTCCCAAATCCTTCTTATTAGCGCAGAGATAAAGATATGAAGTCTAACTTTGGGCTTCCCTTGCCCCTGAGCAAATGTGCCTACACAGGGGAATTAAGATAATGCTACCTTTCCTCCCAGCAAACCCAAAACCTAAAAACAATACAAGAGCTGAAGCAATCTGACCTCAAGGACAGTGAGGAAGAAACCAGAATACCTCAAGGGTTCTTGCTGAGCAAACACCGGCAGACTGCCATGAGAAATGCCAGCAAAGCATGGCATTCTCTTCAAAAATCCCTTCTGGCTTTTAAAATTCTACCTTCAACTTCATTCCTATACTCCCAATTAAATTCTACAGTTTCATGATAGATCTTTATCTGAACATTATATATATAAAAAAATGGAAAAATGGAAAATTCAGGTAAATGTCTGCTTAAAGGATTGTATGTTTTCCTAGTCATACAATTATTTTCCTAGTCACACAAACAAATAGAAACAGGAAAGGAGAAGTTGTGGGTCTTTGAACATGGTTACTTCAAGATCTCACACACTTTTGAAATTTTGCCTCAAAAGACACGAGCAAACTTCTAATACACGAAAAAGCTAATCTGATGCAAGGGATGCTTTCTCTCTTACGGGGAGTCATACTTAGACAGCCAGATGGCATCCACAGCAAAAAACATTTTTCATCACTCTTGCTTAGAAATTGTTCCAGATAAGAAGGCTGGACTATAATTTTTCACCAACCAGAAGAGCCAGGAGAAATTAAGCAAAATTATCCAGATGTTGTAAAATTTTGATGAAGAGATTAACTATTATTTTTCCCATAAGGAATAAACTGGAACATGACCTGAAAGGGCAGAAAAGAATGGCAAAGGGAAAGAGCTTCATATTGTGCTTACTGTGCTATTTTTATTTTTACTTTTACTTTTTCTTTACTTTTTTTACTTTAAATGAGAAGTACTGATATTCTATAAGGATACATGACTTTGTCCATCAGTTTTTGCCCATCAGTTTTAACTCAGCATAATGAAGGCACTGATCAGTACAATCAAATGGTATAAAAGGCATATGAGGTTACAGATAAGCAGGAGCACATCTAGAAAAATGAAGGAAGATACCAGCTCTGGCTTTCTTCTGGTAGCAACGTGATTATGTTAATACTGTAAGGCCAGTGATAAAGGAAGAAAAAGGAACTGCATTACAGAGTACAAATACAAGTTGGGCTCATTATTATGTTGAAGTTAATATCTCAATGCTATCTGAACTTTTTTTTTTTAATATGACTTAGGCTGCAGACTGGTACAGTATTAGCCAATGATGGTCATATTCCCTTCACATAAGAGGCTTTCTATTTCATTTCATAGTCTATTTCTAAGTCCGCTGTGACATTTTTATCACACTTTCAAAGATAAAAATCCAACCTATTTGTTTTACTTTAATCGCATTCAGTCTTGTTGTTCAGAAAGGCAGTAAGCAAAATGCAGCTTGATTTCATTACCCTAATGCTTGCTGAAGTTAAATTTCTTAGGCTCTCCTCCATTTAACCTATGTTATTTGTCTTAACAGTGCTTCCAAAAGTAAAATCTGAATATGTCTATGGAATATGAAGCTCCTATAGAAGAAATAGCTTTCAGACATAGGCTTTTAGAAGAAGTTCATGCACTGTGCAGGCTGAAAGCAGCTAATGTGCAAGTTCCATGGGGGGCAGCTAGGGCAGGACGAGACATTGTGCTTTGTGGATTTAAGACACACCACGTCATCCTCATGACACCCTTATTTCCTTTGCCCTCAAGCTATCTGCAAAAGCTCTGGCTTGCAATCGAACACCATCCTGTTGCATATCAAACAATAACGTTTTCTGGCTGAGCCCATACAAGTTTAAAAGAGATTTTAAGCCAGTGGTTTAATTAGTCAATTAAATCTTATTTCTAAGCAAGGCTAGTGTATTATTCTGAGGTCAGCCATGGCAATGATATTTTTCGGAGCAGCATACACCATGAATCCCTGGGAATGCCCCCACAAAACCTCCATCATTCTAAAAAAGCAAAAAACACAAAGAGGGTTCATTTTGACCTTTCTCAGAGTAATCCTACTTCACTACCAGAAGAGACAGTTGAACCAAACTCCAAATGTACCTAGATGCAAGGGTTACATTTATTTAGTAAAATTCCAAATCATAGAATCACAGAATGCTTAAGGTTGGAAGGGACCTCTAGAGATCATCTAGTCCAACCCCCCTGCACACGCAGGGTCACCTAGAGCAGGTGGCTCAGGACTGCGTCCAAGCGGGTTGGGAAGGTCTCCAGAGAAGGAGACTCCACA
>VZSV01000003.1:6503964-6542871 GCA_013398735.1 Nothocercus julius
CACCCCAGAAAAATCTCTAAGGAAAAATTATGAGTAGAAGGGTATACATTGATAGAAAGGTACCTTAGCTAGAGTTACATACAGATCTCTTCTTTCTGACACAAGATGTCCCTTTGGTGACCATCATCACCAGTTCACAGATAAAGACCTCTGGGCCAGAAGAAATAATGAAATATCTTATCTGACTTCTGTATCAACAGCACTTCAGTCCAAATTCCAGTTTTAAATACAGCCATTTTAGTGAGAGAAGTGCTTACATTCTGACCAGATTAAATTGTTATAGGCTACAGCACAGCTTGGGAGCATGATACCCCATTTCCTAAAGTACTTGTAATCAGAATGTGATACCTTTCCAAATTCCAAAGACTGCAGTTAGCAGGACTCTGAATGCACTACCAAGGCATACAATAATAATGATAATCTAATAATAATAATAATAATCTCCTTCTATTTCCTCTATCATTTCAGAGGACTGATATTCATTGATTGTTTCTTTGGCTGTATTCAGTTCTGAGGACTTCACTTCCAGAGGCTGGAAAATAAAGAGGAAACATCTCCTAACATGAGGTCAGAAGGAAAGTCCAGTTGTTTTCCCTGACAGTGGCCTTAGATACACTCCTGATTCCAGCCTGTCATGCTATAACACTTTCTCTTGCCATATGACTAGAAGACTGCATACGCTGTGAAAATAATCTTGCTTAATTTTCAGATGGCCTCGCAATATTTATTATTAGCAACAGATTCAGCTGCCACAGAAAAAAATGTGCACCCAACAGCATGTGGCCAGTTGGGAGAGAGTATCGTTCCCATAAAAAAGAAGCAGGCAGAAAGAGGGGTCTACATATGAATGTGCACTGCTTTTTCAGACTAAATGTAACTCTTTTTTATGGTACAGAGACAATTTAATAGATAAATGGTCTGTAAAGGTTAAATATTTCAAGTAAGTGTAATACAAGGCTTATTTCCTTTCACTCTTTAGCATGACTATCATCTAGATCTTTGGCAGCCTGGTAGAAAATGTACCCTTTCTAACTGTGAATGAAAGATATTACAAAGCAGAATCCAGGATGCACCAAAATGCAAAGATGTGCCAGTCAGCATCCTGGTGACCTACTTTTTTATAGCAATTCCATTTTTGAAGATATGTCACTGTATTTTGGGGGAGAGCTGCACAATGAAGTGTCAGCAAACATGCTGCTTATCATTAAAGATGTTGCTTGACGACCGCAAATACTTGTCTGTATGACTGACATTCTTAGTCACTGAGCTCCCACAGTGATGTGCAGGATCAGATTCCAAAAGGAGCAAATATTATGTTTCTACCATAGATATACATAAAACTGAGCAAGCTGCCTATCTACTTAAGACAGGAGTAAAGGTACCATTTCATGCATTCTAAAATTGTAAAAACTGGAAACATTTTTTCAGATGCTTTATTTGACTCATTTCTATGTTTTTTTAATCAGTTTCTCTAATATTCTTGAATTTTAATTTGGAAGAAGCTAAGGTCGTCTGATGAATGTGTCTGAAATATATTAGACAGTCGTTTGGTTTGTTTAGATTTTTTTTGGCATGGGTACATTTCAAAAACTTTCTCAGCATACTTTGTACTATAATGTTCTATGTTTTACCTCATACATAGTCTGACTTATAGCTACCTAATTCTTCACAGTCATTGGTCTCTAAGGCACATGTTAAACAAGCCCAGTACTGTTAACTTTCTGTATGAAAAAGGCATGTTCAGAAGGCCGCAATATTCTGCCCTTGAACTGTCTGTTCATATAGACAGAAGTATCATAGAAATAAAACTATAATTCCCAGAACTTACTTAAAAAAACTTGGTAAAGGGTTTCATGAGATGACCCAGAACTTATTCGACAAAACAGAGGAAAAAATTAGATGAAATAAATGCAGATAATATGATTTCCCGAGCATTTTGAAACCATAACCAAAATTGACAGTGCTAGTCAACTTATCTCAAATTTTATTTTTGTGGCTTTTTTTGAGGGAATGAGGATTAAAAAAGTAAAATGATCTGAAAACTGAAAGTATTTTTTACATTTATTGAGAGTGATTCAATATAATGTTACTGGTGATGAGGGCTACAAAACAAATATTAGCTTATATAGCAAGCCAACTAACAAAAACAAAAAGCAAGCTTGAATATATCGCAGGGCAGTGTGTTACTAAATATGTATTGTTACACTTAAGTCTGAAGCTAACTGTTTAGAAAAATAATGTTTAAAAAGCACAATGAAAAATGAACAATACTTACAACCATACCGTTTAGGGACACCCAGCAATCTGGTGGGAAATCCTGGAGTAATGGTACTAAAAACTGAAGACAACCATCCCAGTGGCAAAGCAGCAACATCATTCCAATGAGATTAAAGATTCTCACTACAGCACTGGCCAGGTCATATGTCATGTGGAATATCTGTAGACAAAAATGATAGATGATTTACATGATGAAACATGTAGAAAACAGAAGCACAAACCATTTACTTCTCATCCAGGTTAAAGAAAAATGAGTACTGTAAGTACTGTGCTGAAGTTCTAAAACAGTACAGATCTCTCAGTAAAGTTCACAAATTTGGGCACACTAAGTTGTGCACAGAGCCACACTGATAAAACCAACTATTTGGTGCATGTCATTGTTATTAAGGTGTCTGAAAAATGCTTATTTTGCATCAGAATTCACCAAATAAAGTACTTTCTTAGAGCCTACTACTTCTTTCAAAGAAACCAACTTTTACAACTTGCTGCACCCACAAGTGCAGATACCGTCCTGATAACAGGACATAATGGAAATGTGGTCTGTGAAAATAGGATTTCCACTAGAATATCTGCCTGAAAAGACTAGACAGAATTTATACATATTTTAAACAGAGATCACAACTTCAGAAAGAACTTCCTGTCACTTCAGAAAACCAAAATATTACATCTATACAATGTGGCTAGATAAAAATCAAATCCATCTCGGTTTCATACTGCCTCAAGCTTCTCATTAGGCTTTAGTATAAGAGATCAGATTTTCAGAATAATTCACTGAATTGGATACAGAGGTTTTGAGTTTTGGGGTTTTTTTGATGGATCACGAATATGACAATTAGAGCAATGCTGAGCACTAACATCTTCATTCCAATAGCTACTTAGAAACAGATTTTTGAAGAAAATATGCACGTATGTGTTTCTCTGCTAAGCACATGAAAATCTGTTTCTGTGAAATGTCTCAAAGTCCACAAAACAGGGCTTTCATAGATGTAGAATTCCTGAATCCCTATCTTGCTTCTGTAACCATAAGTTTAGGTTTACACACACATAGATTTATATTGTGAATATATAGTGTGATCACAGCTGCACAAAAATGATTATTCTGTGGATTTTTCACTGGAATGGGGCCCATTTGTGGCATAGATTCAAATTAAATAGAAGGTCTGAATTGCAAAACTCACATCTTCATATAGGATTTCCTATGTTTCTAGAGCCTTTCATGTTGGCATATTTTTATAACAAATCTTAAAAGCGCCACTTAAGTTTTTAAGCTATTTAAAGCTATTTAATTGGGTAATATGCACTGAATAAAAAAAAAAATGTTGGTAGTTGAATTTGCTAATGCATTTATTTAAGCATTTCAGAGATCTAGCCTACTCTTAAGTATATGTCACATCCTGCCTACCCTATGAAACTGTGTGATGAGTCAACAAGGCTTCCCAAATGAGCTATACAGAAAGGGATATTACACAGGCTAAAATTCAACCCAAATAGCTGGAGCACTGTGCTCAGATTAAAGGACCTTGCTGAACCAAAGAGGTAAAGAGGTCTGCTGTTGATTTTGGGCTTAGTATGACTGAATAACTGTGGTTTTTTTTGTTTTTTTTTTTTTTACTTCTAAGTGAGTAGCATCTACATTTTCATCAGTAAGAATTATTAAAAATGCATAAACATATTCCGGGTTATTATCTGTCTTTCTTAACGTGGTAATATTATATCAGGACTTCAGCAACAGCATCCATTCATTTTAACTGTCGTATTTTATTGCTCATTTTTTGTTGGTGTAGTCCAATATATGCATACTTTATTACAATAACCGATAAATGTGTATTAAAGAAAATTACTTCACAGGGCAAATCTTAAGTAAATATAGAAAAATCCTTTTAAACAGCTCTGCATATTCAAATATTTTTCCAGTAAATAAAAATTTGGTATTTTTTTTCCTAAAAGGAACTTACCATGGAAATATGTGCTTGGTTTAAAAACACATTTAAATGACAAAAACATACACTGTAAGTGAACAAAAATATTTGCTCACAGTATTGTACTGACATCTTTAGGTTTGGAGGGGGTGAGGTTTTTTTAAACTAATACCCAAACTTCCCCATGGACTTAAGTCATATGTTGTATGTCCAGTATTTTGTTTTTCCATTTCTGAAACATCTATGATAATATTCAAAGAGGGGCAGAAGAAGTCATATTTTTATAGCATTTTCGTTTTGAAATTATAAACTATAGTGCCTACATTAATCAATTAATCCTTATTATAACTCCTAGAAGTTGTGTTAAACATTTTTTGTTTAGATAATTGAAACATTGAAATTGAAGAGGCTGATACCACTCATTTCAACAAGTAGTAACTTGCTAGTAGGCAACCAGTAGGCAGCAGGTCAGGAAGCAATTTGAGCAGACCACAAATCAATGCAGATGTCTTGATTTCACAGTGCAGGTGTCCTGGTACATTTAAGACAAACCTCTTTGTTTGAAGAGATGCCTTAGCAAGAAAATACTCATAAAAATAATAAAAAAAATCTAATAGTTGCCTGTGCTTAAAGTTAACTTCTTAAACTCATTACTCAGGTGCCTAAAGATAGGTAGATAACCTGATTTTCATTAAATGCTCACCATCCACAAACTCTATGCAAGTCAGCAGAAGTTGCAGATTTACGGCAGATTTGAAACTGTGACCATTTTATTTAGATTTCTTGCTCCATACCTAAGTTTATCCACCAAGATAAGCAACTAGAGTTACTAGAGTTACATGATATCATTGCAACTGAAAAAAGAAATAAAGTTCCCTTGAGAACTAACTCTTTCCACATTATTATTTCAAATAACAGAAAATACTTAATAGCCGTCTCCTCATTTTATTTACTACTCAAATTCATGTCAATTAGACTCGATAGTTTTCATTAGTATAATGAGTTTGTTTTTTCTTCATTAGAATAATGTTCCCATTTGTGGTTTCCATACACTTCAAAATACTGTTTAATAATAAATTCTGATTTATGAATTTATTTCTGAAAAGTCACATAATGTCTCCCACTCTTATTTTTATACTCTTTCCTCAATACCTTGGAAACTTTAAATATTGGCTTAAAAACCTTACAATGCCTCTGATAATGTCTGAAACCACAGATTTACAGTTTTGAATGTTTTGGCAAAATATTGCTCAGAGAAAGAAAGAAATTGCTCAGAAATCAGAGGTCACATGTTTTATCCCAGTTTTTGCTCACATTTTATTAATGACACTTTTTACTCCTCCATGTGAAGCAGGAAGTAGACTTTTCCTTCCTCACATTTATATTGCAGTGTAGACTTTAAATTGGTTCTGCTATTTGAGCCTGAGACAGAGAAAGTGTTCCAGTCTTGCTAGCCCACTTGCTTAATAACACTTGAGGGCTGGCATGGTAAATTAAGAGTGCGTATATAGTTCAACTAAAAAGAACACAAAATCTGTTGAACTGCTGTCATGAAATACACTAGGTTGCCTCTTTTGCCTTCTGATATTTAATATTTGTTCATTTGTAATTTTTTAGTTGAGCTTGATTTTTACGCTCGTTTAATATAAAATGCTTTTAAAATCTTTGATTATTTAAATGATTTTAATTTTTCAAGAAAGAAAACAGAAGAAAATCTCAGATGTCATTTGGATACCTCTTCTTTGCAACCTCTAAGAGGTACTAGGGGTGCTCAGAATCATAGAGCCAGCTCAGGCTTAATCCTCAACTTATGATTTGCATCATGCCTCAGGCAATATGAAATGACACCCAAACGAAAGGAAGCTAAATGGAGCCTGAAATACTAAATACCCACTGTGGAGAGACAGAAATAGTTGCGTTTGTACCACGGTTCTCAAGATCATACTGAAAGTAGCAAGAAGTAACGCAATAGAACTTCAGGGTAGATCGTAGGCAAAAGAAATAACAGTAATTGATAAAAACTGCAATGCATTTCTGCTTAATTTTCTTTGTCAGTTTAAAATTGTTGGGGTTATTCCTTATTGCACCAGCTAGACAGGGTTTATAAATTGTAGGATCCAAAGTTTGCTACCTGAGCTAAATTTTCACTGCTAAGATGGTGGTGGTCCACAATAAAAGCCCCAAGAACTAAAAAAATACAGAAGATGGAAGAGAACTGAACGCCTCTTTTTTGAGCATCCTTTTCTCAATCTGCCTAACCAATGAAAGACATGCATGACTCTGTTTAGCCATTTCATATTCTACGAATTGATTTTAGAAGACATTTCTATAAATATAATTTGGGACACTATAGGTATGACCTAATTTGACTAAAGCAAATTTCTTTGAGAGTTGTGGATTATTACACTCTACCCTGAAAGGTTATCTGCAAAAGTAGATGTAAGTGTCTATCGATTGAAATGCCTGACTATGCCTACAGGGTAACATTTTACACGCTATGACTCATGATGTATATGGTTAATTTTATTATAAATAATTCATAGTTAATAATTCAGAAGTGGGGAAAGGTATATAGCACTATTTAATCTAGTTGTATTTATGACGTTAAGCTGATGACAAATGTAAGGATCTGCATTTGCTTTAGTTGACCCTGGAGGAAAAAATTCAGTGATTTAATGAACAAAACAAACTAGGTTTAATCAAACATATCTGGAAAAAAAAAAAAAAAAGAGCTGAGTGGCCTATTTTATGTGACCTTTAAAAACTGTTATTTTCTAGATGCAGTCAATCTGACATTAGGTTTTATAATGGAAGTCCCATTTATTCCACTTCAAGACATGTACAAATATAAGCCAGTTTCTGCGAAGCGAAAAGAACAGCTCAACAACATTTAAATGGGACTTTGCCATGTCCAGGTTAAACCTGAAAGCATTAATAAAGCCACTTTGCTGAAGGAAGAAATAGGCAAGCCTTGGAAATGTCAGGTATAACAAGGAAGCAAAAATTCTTTGCTATATATATTCTACCATATATATTTTGTACTATAAATTTGCAAGAGCCATTCTAATATACTACCGCTCACAGAGAGAACATGGCTCCACTGACAATTTTTTTTTTTTTTTAATTGTTGTGATTAATGAATGTGACCTATTTGGATTTCAAAACAATGAGGAACAATCACTTCAGGTCTACAGTGAGGAAAACACACCAAGACTGACCCAGCCTCAGGACCCTCCAATAAATAACACAGTGATAATCTTCACTGTGTTTTTGCAAAGGTGGAGGTCACATTCATTATTTATTTTGATGACAAGATGTACCTTATTAGACTAAGGGTTTATTTTTGTTGCTGAAATGAAACAAAGTTAAAAAAAAAAAAAAAAAAAAAAAGTTCATCGTTTTGAGAAGCAAGCAAACATATAACACTAACAGCTTGTCTCCATGACAATATCTAGCTCAAGTTATTATCCTTAAGTTACAGTCTCTAACTGAGAGTGACTGTATGGCAAAAAGTACTTGAACTGTACATGAGCAGAGAGATCGAGTTTTGCAGGATGCCTGCATGAATTATCTGCAGTTTCCACACAACTTTATTTCAACTATCGGCATCACCTGAACAGCTCAGCCTCCTTGAGGGGCCACGTAACCAAAGCGAAAGCACCACTCAACCCATGCTAAAGACTTCCGTGAGTGGAGTTCAGCTATAAGCAAGACTTCATTTAGATAATTACCTATATCCTGCAAAGAAGAGCTGAGTTTGAGTAGCCATTTTTTACATTAATGTGCAGAGGTATTCCGTCAGCAACAAGAGGAAAGAAGTTACTTTCTCCCTCTCATCCTCTCACAGAAAGGTCAAGGCAGGGTGTCCCTCAGGTCTGAAAAGGGCAGCAGAACAAGCAACATAAATCCTGAAAAATATTATTGCCTGCCTTGTTTCAAATAAAAGTGTTTAAAGTCAGATACCTAATTGCAATTTTAGATATTAACAGGAGCTTCAGAAGCCTAAGTTTCCAAGTTTTAAAATAATTATTTAGCTGTTTTAATCCTTATTAAATGTGAAATAAAACCATCGAAAGAATAAATAGCAGGCATGTACTTTAAAAAAACCTGCCACAAAATGTGTTATAAATGTTAAAACACTCTGAGATCCTTATGAAATACCAAAGTCTTCCGTGTCAGATAAAATGGCATTTCACACCATTTATCATTATTCAGCTGTAACACACCTTAGGTGCTTTGAATTTCTGTATTTAAAGCAAAACTTTAGAGGCAATCCCGCTCTACCCCCGGCATGCAAGGCCTTTTCCATTGGCTCACACATTTAGTACACAGGAATGGGCAGGCCCGAACACAGTCTGGGCTCGCAGGTGCACTGAGCCAACAGTAAAGCAGAGCAAAAACAATGGTCCCCGCGATCCCTTTTGTGCTCCTCAGTCCCCTCTGCTGTGCCTACGAGCTAGGCTCTTCTAAGGAAGCTACCCGAGTATGAAATGCATCCCAGGATATTTCAAAGAATGGGCTTACTTAGGTAAGTAAATCATCTAAAGAATAGCATGTCTTTAGGTTTAACCGCCACAACAATAGAATCATAGAACCATAGAATGCTTAAGGTTGGAAGGGACCTCTAGAGACCATCTAGTCCAACCCCCCTGCACACGCAGGGTCACCTAGAGCAGGTGGCTCAGGACTGCGTCCAAGCGGGTTGGGAAGATCTCCAGAGAAGAAAAAGAAAGATTTATACTCAAAATCAGTAAAAATGAATAGCCACAAGGCTGTTATGCTGCAGAAGGTATTTATAAATGCACCCCCTGAACAACAGATTATCCTATCAACATTGAACCAGCGGGGCACAGCCAACCAACTACTTCCAGCATCAATATTTTCCTAGGCTCCATGTAGATTTCTTTTTAATTAGTCACATTTTAACTTCAAAACCCTGTGAATATGAGATGAAATCAGATACTTTCTGAAAGTTGAAGAAACTGTAGGAGTTTTGAGGTACTCAGAAAACTGAAAGTTTGAATGTTTATAAAATATTTATCTGAATCTTCTGTCTCTGTAAAACAAATCTCTCAGTGTTTTTTTCACTGAATTTCCTGTATGTCGTTACAGGCCACGAATACCTCAAGAAACTTCTCTGATCTCCACCAGAACCAGACTACTGAAACAACTGAAAGTTCGTGAATAAAAGGGAGAAGAAAATTTTCTCTTCTATCATCCCAAACTTCAAATAGAACCAATTTGAGCTTTAAGGAGATGATTCATTAAAGTTCTTAAACAACCAGTTCTTTCTACATGATGCCTACTCCGAGGCACCAGGACTCCTGCATTTCTAAGCTTCAGACTAGTTCTTCTATTTATAGTATATAGCAGCATAATGAACAATTGAAATAGTAAGGGATATTTCTTTCTTTTAAAGAAAAAGAAGTTGGTACCTTACTGAAGCCTCTGAGATTAATCTTCTAAACATGAAAATAATGTGCAAGAAATATACAAGGAATTGAAATAAAAGTATTGATGTTAAAATTCTTGTGGAATATAAATTCTGAAACCAAATTGAATCAGAGTGCTTTATTTTAATAGTATATCATATCTTCCTTTTAATAGGCCTCAAAACAAGTTTGGTATTGCTACATTCTAATAGTTATATATTTGTGTTTTTAAGATTAAATATAATACATAAATAAAATACATGAAATTCCTCAAAAATAAATTCCGTAAAAAATCCAAATTTATTAGAATTTATATATTTTATAGTCATCTAAAAATAGAGACATCCTTATAAATCCTTATAAAATAATACTAAGAGTTCAGTTGCCTAATAAAAATTTCATGATGTCAGAAAAAATATTTGTTTAGTATATAAAACTACTTTATATAGAAATTTCAGATGCTAAATGAATCTATTTTTTAAACTGTGGTAACATTTTGAAAATATATGACAAACATTATAAAGAGTCCTTGCATATCAACAAATATAATTTACAACACATTCTGAATGTGCAAGTTAAAAGGTGTTACCACAAATCTTTACAGTAGTCTAGAAAAAGGGAGATTTTGAAAAGGGAAGACACGCAAGTAATACAAGTCATACCAGTAATATCAGAAAAGAGGAACTATGTTAAGAAGAAAGTACAAGGAGTTACTCATTCTGAGTGTTATTAGGGTTCTTTGATTCCTGCCTATTTCCAAAATTTTATTTCAAATGCTTCTTGCTCCTGATGGGTAACATTTCTGAGGACTGAATAAATGATCATTTGGGATTTTGTTTTAAAGCTATCAGTTATGTGATGAAAAGCTGAAGAGTAGATATCCCTGGAGCAGTTTTTTTTTTTATATTATTCTTTGAGAATACAGACCAGTAGAATTAGTAGATTATGGCTATGTTAAGGTAATTTGAGGAAGAAAACTTAGCATACAAGAAGTCTAATGTGTAAAAATGTGTTATCTCCCACAGTACTTTTTACTCTGTAGTCTCTTCAGAAAGAGTTTACATTTGGTCATACATACTTTCAAAATAGTACCTCATTAAACACAACGGCAACCTGCAGTTTGCCAGATGAATTGTAGTACATGACAGATTGCTTTATAAAGGACACAACATGTCAGTCTATGAATTTGAAAGATATACAACAATATGACTAATATAAGAGGAATCATTATTTACAAAAGCACATAAACAATAGATCTGAAATTACACCAAAAAAAAAAAAAAAAAAAAACCTTGGTCACAGTCTGAAAGTGCCAATGTAAAGTAACTATAACATAATTTATTTTTATTCCAATTAAAAACTCTTTCTACCCCTATTCTTACTACTCCTCAAGTTCTTCTTCCTTTAAGTCATCGTTGGCTTGTCAGTAAGAGAACTGCAAGACGTGCAACCCTCCCCTGAATTTCTGGCCATGACGCTCTGACACTCCCTCTCCAACCCATCAGCTTTTGTCACTGCTCTCCCTGCGATGGGGCTCCTGAGCACGGATCTGTCCCCGCGCCCCTCGTCCTGACTCATCTGTGCTACACACTGCCTGCTTAAGGAGCCTCGTCCTGCTTCCCTCTGGTGGGTCACAGCAGGCACCTCTCGTGGGAAGCTTGTCTACAGTCCAGCAAGCTCTGTTACTGCTGAGGGTACATGGTGACAGCCCATCATGTCCTGATACGGATCTCTATTTGTCTCTTTGCCATTATCTATTTGACTTTCTATTATTTTCTGGATGATCAGATGAAGGAGCCTTGCTCTCAAATTCCCGTCTGGCTACAAATCACTTAAATGTTGCTGCAGAGTATTTCGCCCCACTTTCGAAGTACAGGATGTCTGTTTGCTAAGACTGACTTCAGTTTCCTACTGCAGTTCCTCCTTATCTCAGAGGTTGTACAAGGTAGAGACCTGTTGTTGAAGACTACAAATAAACACCTTTTCCACAATTAGCACTACTTCTCTGCATGCCCTCAATTGGCCATTCATCGTTGGGCTTCACCATACTGATTTGTCCCAGGAATATTTCCATTATGTATTTTTCCAGCATCCATTATGCTATTATGTATTTTTATTTAGGATATCAACACTTTCGTTAGCTAACGTTGTTGCAAGATCTTCATTTAGAAGAATATTTAAGCTCACTGCCAAGAGAACCAAGAGTGCTCCTTGGTAGCAGAATCAGCCCTCTCTGCACTCCTTCCTCGCAGTCTGCCCTACGCAGGACTGTCTGCTGCCCTCCACCACAGATGCAAATGTACGTCCAAAAACTTGATTGCAGTTGGAGCCACAGAGCCTGGTTATGCAGGGTTCCCAAAAGTGCCTTCCTTAAAGGCTTGGCCACTCGCCGTGCGCTCTATTGGGCTGTATCCTACTTTCAGAGTGCTCACTAATTTAGTTTGCATCCCTGAATTCAGCAGTCACCTTCTAATTTTGCTTTCTTATGGCATATTAACTACAGGTCCACCGTGTATGAAAGCAAAAGCAAGAGAATTTTGTCTGCTCTCAGGAGCACTTCACCTAGCTTTTACTGTCTGACTGTCATCTTCCTCCTGTATCTCCGGGAACTTTACTAGCCCTGAAAACGAGGTACTTGCTACTGCAGACTGGCCTTAGCATTACCCCCTCCCTGACAGTACAGACTATGTTTCAGTGCTGGGCTCAGTGTGTTGGTTTTTCTCTTCTTTGCTGTGCTGTGATGTCCCCTGCTCTTTCCAAGGCATGTGACAATGCCTCTTCTTTTCAGGCCTGATAATTTCTTCTTTTTAGTTTATAAGATTACCGTGACTCATGGATTGCACACAGATTTTGCCTTGTCTTCCACTTTCTCTTTGTGGATCTATTTCTGTAAAACGCTGTCCTTTTACTCTACAAAAGGCCTGGGCCCACAGAAACTGTTCCTTCTCCTCTTTCCTGCTGAGGATACTCAGTGTTTTACTGCGATCAAGTGTACATCCTGTTCTGCCCTGCTGTGCAACATCGAGCAATACTTACATTTGTCAACCGTAAAAAGAAAAAAAAAATCTTTTGTTTCCTATTTTCTTAATCACAGGCCACACTTGCCTGTTGGCTTTCTAGTAGATTCAGGATACAGGGGCCCCTGCCACAGTTTTTGCTTCCAATCTCGTGTTTCTGCTTTATCTGTCACTGATGCTGACTCGCCAGTCCAGCGGGAAGCAAAATGGTTATTGATCAAAAGCAGAACTTACATATGACAGCTAAGTGATTGGCAGCCACTGAGGAGGACGTGTACTGAAGCGAACTGTGAGTCTATGAACTTAAAGCAAATATTCTCTTCTTCACTCCATCCCCTCAACTGTCACACACACTCCAGCTTATTTTTATTCTGCCTAGAACAGAAACAAAACTCTGGGATATTTCCTTTGGGATGTTTAACAGATTTATTTTCCATTCCCTTTACACTGCTGTTAAATGACAGGTTTTTCTTATTTCCTACAAGATAGGTTGCAATTTTATGCTTTCACTCTGTATCAGTGGGTTCCTATCTAGGCCTTGTATTGGAAAGCTCGATCTCCCATCTCAAGCATTAGTAATATGTAACAGCATCTTAGCTATGTGAATTAGCTATGTATTACATGTTTTCTTCTCCTTTTTGGTTTCAAGCTAATAAAAAAGCCAGCATCATTCTGTAGTATTAAATTGCGAGCCCATGGGATGGTACAGACTATGTCAATGGCGATATAAACATTAGGACAAGCGTTAGCTGGGGGAAAGAGCATTTAACACTGATTTTTAAGGTAACATGCATTTTAAGGATGACAGTCTGTAGCCATTTTCTCTACATCTGGTTTTAGTTTTCAACACATGAATACCCTGTTCATTATTCTAGAGAGCGTTATTGCATACAAAAGTGTACAATTTTTTGTTTTCTTGTCAGGTAACACAATAACCTCCCTACATTTTTCCTTTCTGTGTTTTATACTTAAATCACATTTAAAGCAAAAGAAGGGCTATACTAAAGCAGGATCACTTAATCTATTTGAGAAGAAAAAAGTATCCTCACTTTTTATTCATGGATTTATACGCAATTTTAAGTTGGTGTTGAAATTTTGATTCACTTTCATACATAAAGTCAGACCATTCTCTTACCAAACACCTGAACGGAAAGAATTAACTTGCAGCAACTTTACCAGAATTTTCCTCTGGTTTCTGTGCTTTTTCTTATTCTAGCTCGTCAAAGTACCTCTGAAGTACATTTTCAGCCCATCCATTCACAATGTTCTTATTTTTCTACATCCTGTTCCCATGTCCTATCCTCTTTTCCTTTTTTTTTTATGCATTCCCACAATGAACACAAACATTACATCCAAATAACATCCAGTAAAGGCTCTTAAATTTAGACCAAGTAACTCTGTCCGTCATTCTTAACAGCAATTGTATCCAGTGGCTGCCAATGAGAGGTTAGTATTTCTTATTACCAAATATAATCATGATCTAGGTGACCTCATAAAACCTAATTTAATTGATAAATTTAAAATAGGGCTTGGGTTGTCCATATTTATGTGCCTATGTTTGAGCTCACAGGCTTGAGATTATCAAACTTCCCTCAGAAACTGGTGGAAGGCTTAAAATAGCTATAAGAAAAGAAAGGCAGTAAACCTGAGATGTTTACAGAGTTACACAACTCCAGGACCTGGGACTTAGATAGAAAAGCAATATAGAAAGGCCCACAAAAAGCTGCAAGAGTTGGCTAAGCTGCCGTTATATTCCAGCCATCCTATTTTTCACTAACTTAGTTCTAAAATACAGAAATCAGAGGGTAAAATCCTGGAAATGTTTATCCTATATACTCTTAGTCCTGCATTTTGCATCACTGGGACAGTTCTGTGACGGGGCCCGAATAGCAAGAACGCTATTTATGCAACTGCAGAGTGGCAGTGAAATGCAGAGTTATTTTTATTGCTGTTTGGCAGAATGAGCTAAGCCGTAGATGCTTTGAATCTTTCAAGAGGCCTGGTTCTCACTTTGTAGAGCTAATAACCCAGGAAGAGAAGGATAAAAATTATAAAAGTGGCAGGAGCGGGAGGATCATTGTAACCAGGATATGGAGATCTGCGGAGTATCGTGGTCAGACCCCTGGGTGAGGGCACCAGCACGTGGTCGACACAGCCAGAAGGAGCATCCAAGGCACGTCTGGAGCTCTGGAAGTGGAAGTGAGCTTCAGGAAATGGCGCTCGGAGTTGACAATTAGCTCGTGCCGACACTGTGTAATATCCTGACAAGGCCAATACACATGTTATTTGTCATTTTTTTCAGGCAACAACGTTTGTCCATGCGCCATCACCGGGCAAGCCAGCTAAACCCTTTACAGAGGGAGTCCCGGCTAGGAGCCCTGGAGCATCCCTGCCCTGGACTCGCTACTGTTTTATCCCTGTGCAAGTGCTGTGCGCGGGGTGTGTGAGTGTGTGCGGGCTGTGCGCGAGGGTGCGGGGCTGCTGGGGGCTGAAGGGCACCAGAGAAGTCGCAGCGACTTTACAGGGCTGTGAGAACTATTTGTCTATCCGGCTCTTGCATTGCAGAGACAGACCCCAAGCAAAGCAAACAAGCCTCAGGGCGCTTTCTAGGGGACTGCTGACTCTACAGTACCACTTACTCCATTCTCTACCAAGCAGTATTCCCTGAAGTGCAATTTTGGTGTTACTCCGGACTATTTATCACTTGTCCATGCGACCCTGTCACTCAGCTAGTCCATCTGCCTGGAACTTGCTCGATTAATCACAGCCTTAGAAGCGGCAATAAACAACTGCCATTCTTTGTAAATCAACCTGCTAAGTATATATATTTTTCTTTCTTCAAGTACTCCCAATCTGATGGCCAGAACAAGTAATAGTCATTCCTGGGTCACCCAACTGTTTTATTGACATTACAATGTCATAGCTGAATACCAGCAACCAGCCATGATCATTCTGGGAAAACCTTTACGGTCAAATTGACTGCCACCTGACTTCTATTTATGGAAAAAACACATTTAGAAAATATAAAGAGATTGTCTTGCTTTTTTAACATACCTCATGCTAAGCACTCAGATTATGCTCTGCACAATATGATTAAGACTGCAATTTACTCTGTTCATTCACACATCTTTTTAATATTAATTGCAGAACGGTTTATTCTCCAAAAGCAAAACATACTGACTTTATGGTTCGTCCTGTGGCTCCCTTGAAACTGTAACTGCAAAAGTAACTGCATAGCAGAGGTAAGATCCCTCTGCTACACCCTTTCCTGTGCACATAGTGCAAGGAGGTGGTACTTTTCCCACACTATAAATGCATTTAATACTCATCCCCTTTAATCCTGTAAGATTATGGAGGGTTATCACTTGGTGTCATTACATTCATCATGCATAGTACTAAGAGGCCTTAAGAAACAGTGATAAATGTTATTTATATAAAAAGCATAAACAGCTATTAAATCTTCTTTTTTTTTTTTTTTTTTTTTTTTTTTTTTTTTTTTTTTTCCGGCAGCCTTAGCATTTATTGCACCAGGTAACAGTAAAATAAATGGAAGCTCTTTAAAGTGAAAATAACTAACAATCTAAGTGCATCATTATTTTCAAGAGACAGGGAACATTTTGTAATCACACAGTAAACCCTGTTAAATCACAGTCAGCTCTCTCCAATGTCCTCCTCAAACTTTAGGTTTCCTTTCAATTGATTTGTCTTCCCTTTACACTTCAGTGATTATTGATCCTTTCTTTCTGGGGAAGCACAATTATAAAACAATTATCTCCTCTTGCAGTATTTCCCTGTCAGCTGCAACAGCAACAACAAAAGTATAATCGGAATGTTATTCCATTAGTGCACTGTTAGATCTTTACCCTTCATACTAGTACAACCTGTAAAATGAGAAAAATGTGTCCTTTCTTTTCCATATATAATAATGGAAATGGATAATAATGGATATAATGTACATATAGATATATATATGTGTGTATACACACTAAATATATTATGCTTATGTGGCATACATTTATGTAAAAATATGTATACAGATAATGTATGTGATGTATGGCAGCGATGTATGTAGCTCTACTAGCAGTAACACCAAGCTTTACATACATGCCAGAAGCTCATAAGCTCTTAATCAGAATTCTACCTACCCCTGTCGCCACACTTGCCTCAGCAGAATTTGACCACCAAATACACCATGTCTATGTAGAAATGGAGTACTAGCTTGCTTCCACTCACAGTTTATTCCACACAATTCTTTTCTCCCTCTCTTCATTCATTTTTTCTTTCAAAAACCTTTTATATGAATGCACAGATCTTAAAATATCTCTCTTAAAAAAAAAAAAGTCAGAAAGAACAGATTCTTTATAGGGAAAATTCTTGTCTCCCAGAAAGTCAAAAGGAATTTGATGCTATTCTCACTGGATCCAGGAATTCACTTAACTTTCCTTGTCATATTGTCGCTGAAATCAATTAAATGGGAGTCCATATGTCCCAGTCATTTGGAAGAGAAGGATTTGGAAGACATAATTTGATATGCAGGCAACTGTATGGTAAAGATACCACAAAGTAACCTCACAGACAGCAGAAACATAAAAATTATGGTTCATATGGATTTGAGGGCTTCCTAAGTATTTTTCCTATCTTATTAATAGAGCACATTTTATATTTGTACCTAAAACAGCAAAAGCACAGTTTATTAACACTTTTCTCATATGTCTTCCGTATACCAAAATATATCTAAATTCAAGTTTCATTTGTGTGAAACGAATGCTTCTGCTCCTGCACTGAAACCATACACATCTTCTTGTCATCACCAGGCAGCAGTATTATACCGGTCCATATTACATGCACTTCTTGTATTTCTTGTATATTTAGCAGCAAGATTTCCCATGATGATGAACAAGCTGCTTCCTTGCAGTCTTATTATTTATTTTACACCAACTTCAACAAAGGTATAAAACCTGTTCTAACCAACTGCTAAACTAACTTGCAGCACCACCTAGACCTCGCTGATTAAGGTTTCAAAGAAAATATCATGCAGCTTAATGCACAAAATGAACACCCAGAATGTCTGAACATTTTCTTCTCCTCCAAAACAGATTATTTCATTTTAATTCAGGGGGTTTTGGTTTCTTTTTTAATCACCCTTAGTCTTCAGAAATATTTTTCCATTATTCCATGTGGTATGACAGAAGTCCCACACAGGCCCTTTTTAAAGACTGCAATCAGTTGTAAAAGCACCTTGTAATTAATATTAACCATTCTGACACAGGTAAAGCAATTTTGCTTTTACAGCTTTGATTACCTCAGTTCTTTTATAACAGATGTCACAGAAATGATGATCCCCATGCAAACAGGAATGAATGGGGAGCCGCCATCACCAGCAACAGCAGCAGCCCAGGTGTCACACACAGGCTGCCAGTGACTGCTACAAAACAGAGATTTCTCCTCGTTTTCACTCAGCTGTCTTGCTTTACATTTTGAAGCTTATTAATATACTTGATATGTATGATCACGCTGGAAAGCCCCATGTCAGTGTTTATGTAGATATGTACCTGTATATATCATTTAACCATGAGAGTGCAAAGATGGTGCCTATCCATATGGAGGACATCTCCGTACAGAAAGTGAAGGAAAGACTCCTGTGTTCTGTTTCTTCTGCTTCTTTCTACCAATCCCCACCCTGACATTCTCATTAGATGAAAATACAGTGATGGAGGAGCAGGAAACTAAGCTCCTCTCTGGAAGTCTGTTTCACTTCATTTGAAAGATGTCTAGGAAAACTAATGCTTCATCCTTAGCATCAAAATGTCCTGTCTCTGATTGTCGTACTGAGGCTTTTGGAAACTATTTTACTAGACTAGTTGTTTGTTGTTCTCCGTTCTCAAAGTTGCAGCAGGTTCTTCACTCAACAGGAGATCCCAGGGAGAGCCACCCAGGCCACGCTACTCTGTGAAGAGATTTCTGCCTTGTTGTGAGGGTTTGAGAGGACAGGAAATGATATATTTAGGTGCTGTGCTCAACTGAAAAACTCTTTTGAAACCTAGACCTCGTGCCACAAATATGTCAGTAATGAGCCACTGCTGGCACTTACGAGGTGACCTGCTGGTGCTCCACTGCTTCATGCCTTGGGTGTGTGGGAAGCTGACAGATCCTGGGAAGCAGGATCCTCTCCACCCAAACCCAGGGGCAATCTCACCCATATCTATCTTCAAAAAGTCTTTATTTCTTTAAATTGTGCCAGATGATTTAACTCATTAATATCTTGAGCCATATGGCTGTCACATGACGTAGTTCACAATGTAGTACACATGCTGCACACCTTTTCTTTCTAATTTTTAAATTCTTATCATATATATTTTACTGTAAGAGACTGAATTCTTATGAAACAGGTAAATCAATATTAATGGTTTTCCTTTTCCTCAACTCCTATTTGGCACTTCTTTCACTACTGGTATGGCTTTACCAGGGAAGTTTTTAAATGATCCAAATAATAAATTCAGATATATTTTAGTGAAATATCTACACTTTTTAAAAAGAAAACTCTGTATTCAACTCTTTAAAAAATACTTTTTATGACAAAATTCTATATAAACTCAGGCCATCCTCACACAAGAACAGTTTTATTTCTTAAGTTATAAAAAAACTTGTTAGATACTTTTACTAGAGAAAATATGGAATGTATTATATATCTGACATTTCAGAGAACATCAGGTGTATTAAGTTGTTATGATTTTGGTTTTGTTTACTTATCAAGTATTTGATTTACTTTGGAACAAAAAGAGCATGTAGTGCCACCTAGGGGTATTTATAAGCTCATGAATTTGATTTTTTGACAGTTGAAATATTCTGAATTAGGTTTATTTTTCCTAACTGCATTCCTAGGAACAATAATGTGTACTAAAGAAGATTTATGTAATTCTGTTTTGCCAGCCTGAGAGTATGGCATATGCTAATTCCAGGAACACAATGAAATTAAGCTCTTTTCTGTTTCCACCAATAGCTCTAAAGCCACTTGCTCTCACAGAAAATTACAGAGCAAACTATACATAAATGCTCAGGAAAAAAAAGCAAAAAAACAAAAAGCCTCCCCAAAAAACTCCTGCCTCCAAACTCCCACCTTCACAAAACAGTGGAGAAACTAAGAATTATTTTAATAGACTGTATCTAATATTTGCAACTCCATTTCAGATGCTTGGGGTTACGTTTCATTTCCTCCAGTGCAACAAGAGGTCAGAGAGGTGGAAGGATTCCTCAGCACTTCAGAAACTGAAGTGCAAGTCAATGACATCACTTAGTCACCTGAGTTTTTATCTCTTGTTGTTTTTTTTTTATTTTTAATTTATTTCTAGTTTGGGTCAAAAGGGGGTATATTGGAATTATTCTGGAAAAACAGTGGATAGAAAAGTGGCTTAATCTATTTAAGGCTACTTTCAAACACAATTCAAAAATGAACTGCTCCCAGAGTGAGCCTTGAATGTACAATAAAACACTAATTTAATCAGAGATTTTGTATAGCAAATACTGTAGCATGCACATATACTATAAAAACAGAATTAATGAATTCTATTGTTTTTCAACTTAAAATGACCAAACAGGCCACACATTTTGATCATGCTGCCTTGCATGTGAAATGCATGAGACAGAGGATTTAAGTCTTAATTTCAAGCACTAATGTCAGTGCAAATGTGGAATGTGGAGGCATTCAGGAGAATCTTCATACTAGATTAGTAAGTACTCATGATACAGCAATGTAAAATCCTAATCAAGATACTGCTAAAAAAAAAAGCAAAAAAAAAAGGTTAGTCAGCTGATAGTCCCTGGCAATATTGGCTTTCTCAGATACTATATAGGACATCGATCCTGCAAAAAGCTGGGTTCCCTGGTCATAATCCAGGAAAGCACTTAACAAGTACCCTATTTTAAGCATATGAGCAGTTCTGTTGATTCAGTGTAAAAAAAAGAGAAGGGTATGCCCATCATTTTAACTCAGCTTATTAGTTTAATCACTGGAAAGTTGCCTTGTCACTATTAAAGTATATATCAACATTCACTGAAATGCTGTTAGCTGACTCTGTTACAGGAGGACCCCTAACTTTATATCATCTACCAATGTAAAGAGCTTCTTCAGGTACATTTTTTTCTGTTCTTTGAAGTTGCTCATTACTTCTGCACATATATTCTGCAAATCTCATTATGCCCTTGTATGAGGGTCTCTGCATACAATTCCCTAAAGTAATGGCATTTCTATAGCTGTATATCATTCTAAACTAATTTGATTTTCCAGTGGAATGGTTTAATCATCTATACCAAAACCCCCTCTCTCTATCTTTTTCTCTTAGGGCCATTTTTCCACTGCACGGAAAGATAAAAACAGTTAAGGGCAGTTAAAATTACTGTAAAAGTGATAAATGGAAAACAAAATTGAATATATGTTCAATAACTACAACTTTGATAAGCTGATCTCTTTGAGTGACAAAAAGGCCTAAAAATATAGAGAATGTCAGGATCTTTCCTTAATATAATGCTAATCAACCTTCTCTTTCATAAAAATATTTAAAGTATTTTTTTTCCCTAGGAATTACTAACTTCATTTTTTCCAAAGTAAAATCCTTAGAGTCATGAAAAGACAATCCAGGCTAACCTACTTCCAGCACATTCCAAAACTGTTATATTTTTTAATCTGCCCTGGTAGTTACACAGTAGTCCCAGTTTAATGGCAAGTCCTGTGTGGTGAATCTGCTCTGTAGGTTGTTTGCCCTTTCATCTCTTCTACAGGGACATTGTAGCACAGGAATACATTGAAAGCCATTTTCTGAAGCGGTGCTCTTAGCTACTTCCTTCTCCCTTTTGATTGTTTTGACTATTTAAGCATTTTATGCAGCTAGTTATTTATTTATTCACAGCCTATGCTCTGAAACCCCATGGCACTGATCACATCCAGAATTTCAAAATGGAATTCCACCTTTCTCATGCAAAAGAGAATATTGTTTATTATAAGCTTTGTGTGGGTGTAAGTTTTTTTTTTTTTTCATATTTGTAAACTATTCCTTATCATTCTCAATGGGATCCATGCTCAGATCAAATTGAGAACTAACAGAAAGCAAAGCACGGGTATCTTGCAAATTAGCATGGAACAAACTATAAGAACCTACTAAAACTATCAGTGCAATAAGGCAGGATGGGGCAGAACATGTGAGGAGTTAAGCTAAGCCCTTCCAAATACAATTTCAAGGCAGTGGTATTTAGCAATATCAATATGCTTTCTGACTGGGAGAGGAAATATTAGAGGACAAAAATAAATCCAGTTTTTCTTAATTATTCCTGCAGACCAGCCCAGTCATAAGTAGCCTGTTGCTCCTGAGCAATAGGGAATCCTCCAGGTCTCCAGGTCTCTTAGATATCCAGGAGATACCTAATAATCTGCTAAAACATGAGGGCAGAGCAAGTGAAGATGCCTCATGTTTGACATGTGGCTAAAGGCTTATTTTGCTGTTTTGTGGAGCCAGTTGCTTTCATGATAAAACAATTTCAAAGTTCTTTGTCCAAAATAAAGGATTTAGCACCAAATTTTTTTTTTTTTTTTTTTTTCTTTTTCTTTTCCTTTTTCTTTTTCTCTCATATAGAGATCCACACCATCCCTGGCAGGTCACAGTGTGATGTAATGAATTCTTACACCCTTACAAAGAGTGATTCCCTAGGAGGAATCCCCTATTTTCAGGGAGTTCTCAGAAAGCCATGGGTAGTCCCAGACACCAACAGAGAGCTCCTCTTTTTTCTAACACCAGTTCACCCAGCTTCAGATGGAGTGAAAATAGGACTCCACACCAGCACTTTCCATTATCCTATGCAGGAAATCTAAAATACTTTGTGTATTATGACTC
The DNA here is from genome assembly GCA_013398735.1 of Nothocercus julius. Lineage (NCBI taxonomy): Eukaryota > Metazoa > Chordata > Aves > Tinamiformes > Tinamidae > Nothocercus > Nothocercus julius. Next base: position 6,526,491 of record VZSV01000003.1, read on the forward strand.
TCAGTTTTGTTTCACAACTGGTATAAACACTTTTGAATCAATCAGATTTAGTTTATGAAGCAGCTTTGGCACTTCCATTTGGACTCCTAAGGGTTTTACTGGAATGCTCTCATACAGACTTAAGCAAACATTCATATATGAACTTATCTGTGGAGACTCCAGGAGGTTTTGATATGGAAATAGGAAACACAGCAGAGTTCACATATTGGTCCAATCAGACCAATATCAGACACTGGAAGCTGGTACTGAGTACTCCTTATATCCAGGTCTAACAGCATTAACAAATTAAAAGTAGAGATCTCAAAATAAACAGGAAAGGAAAAATAATTGACCTTTTGTTCTTAGCTCATTACTGCTACAGTTAAATATGCTTGTCAATGCTTATGAAACAGTCTTCACAGACCCATACTGCTTGTGTCCAAAAATGATTCTGAAATCTAATCCATACATTTGTTTCTTCTGTCTCGCCTAGTCAACTGTAATGCTTTCTCAGCAGGTCTACCAGTAAAGCCGATTAGCAGACTACAAGTAATTCGAGATCCAGTTGCAAGACACATAGCCAAAAAAAAAAAAATAAAAAAAAGTCCTCAACTGTACCCTCAGTATTAATCTTTCAGACAGACTTTCAGCTTGCACTTAGACACATATTAGACATTTTACGCAGGAAATCACGTTCAAAATTAACTTCCTAAATTGATCATCATGTGCTTCATTGCCTGTCCACTAAGCCTTTGGTGACACGGTAAACAATATCTCTCCTGTTTCATTGAAACAGGATGTTATTATAATCCAGATTATCACAGAACACCACTGTGGTATATTAATCAGTGGAAAGCCCTGATCCAGAAGGTATACCCTTTGACAGGACAAATGGTATCTTTAGCGTAGAGAACAGAGATAAATATAGAACTTTTCTTAGCGTGTAAGGAAATAGAAGCGCAAGAGAATCCCTTAAATATATCCAGAGCCAAGTCATGCAGGCAGCAATGCTGTTCGCTGCTCTCTGGTGAGCAAATGAACCAAGAGGAGGAGAGAAGAGAAAACTGGGGGAGGTAAAAGGCAGCCTCGACATGAAACGTTACATAACTTTTCCTCACCACGTGTGCTCCAGTGGGTCTATCTGTATGAACACACACACACACACACACACACACACTGGGACACACAGTCAAGTTTCAAATACAGGCCACTGTCTTCACACACAAGCGCACACAATGTACTAAAACTATGAGACAGGAGAAAATGCTTTGCAGGCAACGAGATGCACAAAGTGACCCTTGGACCTACTTGTTATCTCTTATAACCATGACACTATAAAACAGCCTAATGGCTAATGGCTTTTAAACAAATTCAAATGCATCTGACACAGCAGAGCAATCTGATTTGAAATGGAATCAGGATAAGACATTCCAATAAATCTGTTGGTAATTTTTAGAACTCTATTATATTTTCTACTTCAGAAGTTGTAGTTACAGGGTAAAGTTCCTCTCCAGGATAGGAGAATATACATTTCTAATCTATAACAATTAAGACAGTACAATGGAATTTAGATCAAAAAATCAGTGAATTTACTAAATATATATGACATTATATAACATTCAAGATAATATACAGAATCGCTTTCGCTTGAACAGTCCCTGCCTAATATTTTGTCTTGCTCTAAATCTCCTGCTGAACTAAAAAATGACCCTATTTATGATTATTCTCATCATTCTGAGCTCACAATTATCTCATATTGAAGCACCACATTGCTTGTATCGGCATCATCTTTTTTGGCATGACAGATATTTTTGCACTACAATTTTATGTAATTTATTCATGCTTGACATTAAGGTATTAATTAATGAAGTCCAATTTCTCAGGAACAACCATATGAATAATGTTGCAGTCATTCTTTTGAAATATTATTTATTAAAATCCACTTTTGAATATATTTACATTATTAATAATTGATTATTCTATTTTTAAATAAATATTTGTCATTTTTCTGTTCAGTTACACAACCTCTGGTTTCTTTTCAGAGGAGAAGAAGATAAGAAGTTTCTTTTCAGAGGAGAAGAAGATTCCTGTTGTCCTTCACAGTCTTCCCATGAAGACATAATGAACAGGGGTTCATTACCATCAATAGGAAAGCTGTGAGGAACAACCTGACAAAAATGACTCCCATGCACACACATATTTCATTTGTGGTTTGTGTGTTTTTAACTTAAGGATGAGGCTGCGAGACAGAAGGGAGGAAGCCTCCTCACAGCCCGGTGACCACGAGAAGTGAAGAGGGGACAGAAATCCATTTCACTCTTGCAATGTCATACAGACTTTTCCCCAAAGAGGCCAACAGAGGAAGCAGGTATCTTACTGCCATTGGGATTTTTATGTTTGCAACTTCCAAATAATTCTTTGTAAATCAGAGGCAGTTTTATGAAGAAGTAAATCATTCAATAGTGCTAATTAGCTAAACATTTCTTTAAAAAGCATGTTTAATTTTGTAAGACAGGATTGCTATACAGAATGTTTTGAGATGCTCTATAGAATATTTACAAGGATCATGTCTGACTGGGATGGATATAAATTTTGGAGGGAGAATCACTGTTTTGACTCAACTTACTTTTCCCATATCACTTTCAAAGCATAGTTTTCCATGCCAGACATTTCCTGTTGCTTAAAAGGGATTTTTTTTTTCCTTTCTCCCAATTCTTAACCATCTCTAATTTCTACACCTGAGGTGTCCAGAACAGTATATACTTTTCAGCATGTTCTGTCTGAACACGAGGAAAAACTACTGTGAGGGCCACAGAGTACTGGAACAGGCTGCCCAGAGAGGTTGTAGAGTCTCCTGCCCTGGAGATCCGCAAAAGCCACCTGGACACAGTGCTGTAGGTGATCCTGCTTGAGCAGGGGGGGTTGAACTAGATGATCTGCACAGTCGCTTCCAAACCCAACTATTCTGTGATTCCATAGTTATGTGCTCAAGGGTCTGCAACTGGAAAGACCTGGGTATGCAGGGGGTAGTTACTGGACAGACTGAGTGTCTGAGAGTATCTACTGGAGGAATCAGTATATATGCACATATTATATATGTGTATTTAGTATTGTTTATGTGTATATATGTGTGTATTTTACACTACTAGGCTTACATCCTGATCAGCGAGGGGAGCAGGATAAGGCCATTGGTGCTATTGGTGTTTGTGTGAGTGCTGTATTTTCTGCGGGTGGTCATATGTATAGGTATGTAAGTACTGTATTCACGTGTACATATGTATCTACATGCATGTGAATACATGCTCAGCATTGCTACAGACTGGACCTGGGGGACATGGAGCTGCAGCAGTCTTGCTTCTTTTGGGCTATCAAATCTGATTGCTTCTAATAAACACCACAGACACAAATATGTATTCATTAAGTATTATTATGCATCACTCTAACTGAATTAAAATGTGTTAACACTTATTTTGCTGTAGCTGTAGTGCAATATATAACTATACAAGAAATACAAGGATTGCAGACTAGCTGATGCAGTTAGAAAGGTGGACGAGCTTCGGGACATGCAGTTCTGTCATCATATATTCTTGTAAGTCTTCAAAAAACAATATTATCTGCATAAAGAAGCTGCTTCTGCAAGCAATACATATCATAAACATGTATAAGCTTTCAATGTGACACTGAAACTAATCAAGCTCCGAGGGCAGTATTAGAGCTGAAGACAACGACAATAGCAGAGAGGCTTAGAGAGGCAAAGCACAGCGAATAGATTTGCTGCGAGAAAGCCAAAAAGAACTAAGCATCTGTGTGGTCTGGAGGGATGTTACAGAATGACAGTATATCCCCATTAACAATTTCTAAATCTAGAAAAGGTTACATGTCCTGAGATTAATCTACACTGCCAAGGTCTCTCCAATGTGAATATACTTCCTTTTCTCTCAGTTAGCCCCATAAAAGAGAATTTGGGATTCCAATATGCTCATTTTGCTTTTATATGACCAGCAGTTGTAGGCATATCACAGCAGATAAGTGAGACTATGTTAAAGCTGTAAAAGAGCCTGCAGCTCTATCTATGTTCCATTTAATGTTATGCCATAGAATCTAATGCTTGAGCGTAGTGAATAAAAAGATAATCCCATATCAATAAGTAAAACAGCCAACTATGGATCTTTCTGTGGAAGTGGTGAGCCTGACACTTCTGGAATCAATTCATTTCTCTGCCCCACCTGGCCTCCCCAGGGGCGTTTGCTTAATTTCTCAGGCCGCTAGCCGTGTCCTTCCTGAGGGCAGCATCCTAGCAGCTGCTCCGCCGTGCTGGGGTTTTATCCGCAGCCTCCCGCCGCTCGCTGTGAGCTCCTTAGCGCGGCTGAACGGAGATCAGCCCTTCTCTTAACGGAAGCGACGGGGTCACTTACTGACCAGCCTGTTCTGGAAAAGCAACGCACCACTTGCTCTGAACACGAAGATTTGGCCGGAGGGGAGGGAGGAAAATGTGTCTGGAAGCAGCGAAGCTTACAAGTCTGCTTAGTTTATCAAGATAACAACTCATCTTCCACAAACAACCTTCATATAGCAAAAGAATTCCAGATTCCTCAGGGCTTTTGAGGTCTTTGAATGAATATAGTCCAGGCAGTTTATGTGAATTTTTTTACCTAATTGTTTCATTATCCCTCTTGGCTTTACTTTCTCCATAAAGTACTTTGTATTTTATGCACTAAAATGTATAACCCATTAAAAATAGCTGAAATAGTGTCTGGAACTTCTAGGCCTCCAGAGCATATCAGAAGGACAACAAGCCTCTTTCTTCCTGTTCTGTATTAGTGAATTTAGATTGCCTTCAGTGAAGTTTAGCATTTAATACTGGTTAAGAAAAGGATGCAGTGGTTAAAATCCATTACAGTATTAAACGTGGCACAGTTGCTGACAAGATTAAAATACTCATCACTGGCCCTTAAACAATGATGGACCTCACTTCCATCTTCTAAACCCTATTGCAAGTGTGATATTTGCACCGAAAAAAAAGTTTTGTTTTAAATCTGCATTTCACAGACATTAATTAAATGACCCTTACATCAGTGTTATAAGCTTTATGTAAGCCCATGCTAACCTAATCTAGAGGTAGGCTCAGCCTTAAGTAGACGGTACTGATGAAACATTTTCCCCAGGAAAGAATTGTGATTTGATCTCAAAACTTGTCTCCTGCCATAAGGGAAAAAATGTACTTCTGCCTTTGAGAGGAACATTTTCCCTCCTTGTTCAAAAAGTGATTTGAAAAGAAAACAGAAGAGACAGTTGGAGTTAGAAGAGAGAAAAATTATTTAGAATGCCATTAAAAGTGTTTCAACCCCTGCCATTTGATTTAAAAAAGACAACAAAAATCACATCCAATGCAATGTTTCTCCTCAGAACATCACCTCCTATAAACATGTGATAATATGATAATCAAACATTTATCTCAAAAGAAAGTTTCACAGATCACACCTTATTAAATGTAGGAGAACCCACATATATGAAATAAGGGCAGAGGAAAAGAGGTTTCATAGATTTCACTGTGTCCAAAACTAGAACCTGAAAACAAGTAACTCCTTCTCACAATTGCACTGAAACGCACAGAGAAACACAAACTCTCAAGGCTCATAAAACCTGATAGAAACCCCCAAATGATTTCTTTGTGGAATCTTACAATCCCAACCTGACAAATGATTGTTTTTAATGCTCCAGCTTGTTTCAATTTCTTGAATCAGTTATATGCTGCCTCATGCAGTTGTGTAACTGAGAGTAAAATCTGGCCTAAAGGCTACAAATGCTTTCCTCAGGAGGACGCTAATGAAGCTACTGAAATGAGTTCCTCGGTATGCTGTCAGCTTTACAAAAATCTGTAACCATATTACCTGGTAGAGTTTTTTTTGTGATAACAGTTCCTAATTCATCTCTGATTTTGCAGGATACTGAGTGAAAATTTTTAAAATACAAGTAAAAGTTGGTGAAAATTGGAATTTTTTAAGGCTTTCATGATACTGCTGAAAGTAAGAAGATTGGTGAGTGAGTATATCTACACAAAGGCATCTCCATCATCTATTTTTCTGTTGGAAATTAGAAGCAAAAAATAATGTAGAAAATGTAGAGAAGACATTCTGGCATTAGTTTTTTTCGTATGTAACTTCCATATAGCTTCCATCTAAATTTTACTTTGTTATGAATATAATTACCAAATACTGATGCACAGGAGAAGTTATTCTCTTTGTTTTGTTTTCTCAAGACACAGAAGAGGAAATTTTACACTAGTGGAAGCTAGTTCTTAGTGATTTTACAAAAATATTTTTATAATTAGAAAGTATTAGCCAAACAAAAGTATTCCTGGATGCTCTAATAAGTTTTCTGTTCATTACAATTGTTTCTTCATTACCCTTCTTACCCTTGCTTGCAGCAGGGACCCAGATACCAAAAGGAGAAGGGCAGTATATGATCTTAAAGCTGGGCTTGTCAAAATTGGGTGCCATATTTAGGCACCTATATATAAATGGCCTCATTTTCAGAACTGAGCACTCATCAGTTCCCATTGATTCCAATAGGACCTAGAATTGATCACACCTCTGAAAATCAGGACATTTCTATTTGGGTGCCTACATGTGAATATAACACCACCACTTTAAGCAACTTAAAAACTGTTGTGAAAATTTCTGCAATGGGCTTATTAGATGAAGATTGTAATCTGTTAATAAAGTCACAAAAGCAGAAGAGTAGAATTAGAGATATCTGAGTTGTGACACTTCCTACTGTCCTAAGTGAGCTGGTGACAATTTTTCTGCCAAGAACAACTGAAGTTGCTCAGCTCTTCAAAGCTCTTCAAAAAATAAAACTTTTATATTTGAAAACCAAGTAGATCTGAATAATCTCATATATTCATTTTCTTTCCTAACTAAAATAACCCAGTTCTCAGTTTCCATTTTGCTAGCTGCCTGCTGTGACACTGAAAATTATGTTAGTTATATAACAATGTTCTTTGTAGCTGTAGAATAAGAGAATAGTGACAGGGACTGGGACACTAAAGTTCCTGTGATTCAGCTTTATCAGTTTAATGACAGCATTTTGCAAACACACACTTTGCTGATCTGGAAGAAATTTGTTCCATTATTCAACAGAACCAGAGAGGTCCAGGGAAAAAAATGGTATACGTTTCACAAATAAGAGTCATGAAACTCATTTTTAAAAATCATAGTTTGGGAGAATTGCAGAGCACATACAAATGAATGCAATGTGCTGTTTCAAAGACAGAGAAGGAATAGAACACAGCAACCTTAGCATTTCACAGAAAATGCAAAATTTTCTTTAAATGCTATAAGTTAAATATTGTGATATAAAATGCTCGTCTTAAAGTTTCCTTACAGGCAGTCTTTATACACCTCAGTAAATGTACAGGGTGCAGATGAACTCCAGTGTATGATGTACCCAAGCTACTGAATTCATGCAATGCAGAGATACGTCATGCAAACATATAAGCTTACATCTCGAAGGAACGTATTTTCGTCTGATGTTGTATCAGATGGAATACATACATATAAGATTCAGTCAGGCCTGTAAGCTTTGCCCCATTCAGATGGGGTTGTTTTGCTTCCAGGCATGAGCCAATTCACAGAAACCCAACTCCAATGCCTCTGTATCTCTCTTCTCAGCATATGTAGTTACAACAGAACTGTGCAGTTGGATGGCCTTGCAACCAGGATATCTTAGATCAGCATGAACATAATTGTTAGTCACAAGGTAACAGCAAGTACATCCACACATAAGAGTGTGTGCACAAATGCTCGTCATACAGAAATGACGAACCTCTCCATTCAGCTGCTAAAGCACCCTGAGCCTGGGAAGCACCATCACATCATCATTTTTTGGATGTCACTTCGGTGATAGTGATAGAGAGGCAGCAGTAGAATAACCCTGTAATTCTCATTTGGAGCTTTACATTAGGAATCTGAAAAAGAATAATACCTAAAAGAGTAATTAAAGGAGTGGCTAAAGCTGGTTGCTTGCATTGTGTATGGAGGAGAAACTTGGGCCTCTGTGATGGCACATCTGTTTCCAGCTCCTATATCACTGAAAATATCCTAAAATAGGCAATTCCAAAAAGGCTGAGGGAGCTTGTGCTTCGTAAGTCCTTATGTCACTGTAATTCCCTATTCTTTCTGAGTCTTAAAGTGTGCCAGAGATTCTTGCCCTCTGCCATAGGTAAAGATTTTTCACTGGGAACATGCTGTACATAAGCACGAAAAGCTAATGTGTAAAAGATGTAAATGGCAAGAGTGTTGGGGAAGCTGCAGCCTGGTTCTACTTTGAGACTAGTCTGAAATACAAACTGCTGAGACAGCTTGCTGACTCGCACTGAAGCAGAACTAAGTGTCCAACGAACCCGCAGAAGGCTTTCCAGAAGAGTGCAAGGCACAGACATCCTTGCACTGTGCCAGAAACAAGCGCATCTCAGTAGTGCAGGACAAGAACGAAACTATTCAGTTTAACAGTTGTTGGCGGGTTTCATAATTTGTTTTTTTGCTTTTTGTGCAAAATCTACAGCTCATGCAAATTCCGAACATTTCTTCTCCATAGTGCGAGTTACAAGCACTCCTTTGTTAGACCTAATTGACAGCATTTTCTGATACTCCTGGAAAAGGGCTGTGGCGTCATGTTTCTATTCTGAGACTCCCTTGCACTTTCGACTTGCACAAATTGCTGTCTTTGTGATTGCCCTACTTGTAAGGAATTTCTGTGTTATTGTGCATATGCGGAAAGAAACTCAGAATCACCTTATCCCAGCACCGAAGTCATGAATGCAAAAGATAATAAATAAATGAGAGACTGATTCTGAAGCCCTGAAAACAATGGAGGAAGACCAATGAGACTGATGTCCAGAAAATACCCATCTACCATATCTAACCATTACATTAGGTCAGAAAAAAAAAGATGTCAGAAAGTGCCATGACATTTTTTTTTCCCCTGAACATAATGTTTTTAAGGATTAGAGGAAAGGAATATATAATTGCAGCGGTACATGACTAACCAAGCAGATCCACGTAGCTCAAGGAATTCCCCACCATCCTTTCCTGTTCTGGAGTGAACAGTAAGTGAAGAGCTTATGGTATTTACCTGTTTGTGCTGTTGGGCATGAGAACTGGTAGACATTGCTATAAAATGCATCAGAGAGATGATCTGGCTTAAAAAAAAAATGATAAAAAGTCTATTTTGGTTTTGAGCTTGGATCTTTTCACTGATCTGCTTTACAGAGTGACCTGGCAAACACCCACACGGGTACAACCGAAGGGGTAAAGTCAGGTAAAAGAGGCCAGGACAGTCAAGGTTTGCTGCTCTGTGAATTTATGAACTGCAAATACAGTTTTGCTAAAAACCTCAATTCTACCTACTCAGTTCAATAGGTGATAACATTCAGTACTAAAACTGGAATTGCAGTTGATTTAGGAAGAATTAAGACTTCACTGTTGGTCTTGTCTAATCAGAGTGCTCAAGCTTAATGTCTTATATTCAGAACTAGACACATCAGATAAAAATATATATATTTTTTTTACTATATGGCTTCCAATATTCACTGTTTATTTTCCATTAGAGCAAGCAACCTGACCTCCTTACTGGAAGGTGTAAATAGGCCTCCTAACACTTCTTTGTTAAAAGAATATTAATATTTATTTGTACCCTCGGTAATGAAGAACCATTAAATCAGATTGCTACAGGACACTCCTTGTGCTCTGATGGCATAATTCTCTGCCATAATGTACATTACTGACAATTATATTTTCTTCTGGTGCCATTCAATTACTCAAAGAAGATTAGGAAAGTTGGCCACTATAGATTTAAACTGTAACAAATGTCTCTTCAAGCTTACTCTGAAAAGCTTCCTAACATCTGTTTATCTTTAGATTTCAAGTGGAAAACAAACAGAGAAGTCAATGCTTAATGTGGAGATTTGCTGAATTTGTCTTTTTCCCATGCCTTTTCCCCAAATTGACACATTGCAATGTATGGCACATAAAATGTAAAGCAGGTGACGTTGCTGGAAGGGAGAGGGAGAGGAAGAAAAAGAGATTACCAAATCAAAAAAGCAGACATTTCATTATGAGCTTAATTCCCCTTCCTTTGACATTTCTTCCTCAATTTAATTAGTCTCTCCTGAGGCCCACAGCCTTAGCGGTCTTCCTATGCAAAAGGAAACTTGCTTGCCAAGGAAAATATGTCCGAAACTCTCCCAACTCTGCGTCAGTGAGACTGAATTCTATAAATAACCTCAGCGAAATCTATCACATTCGCAGTCTGCAAAGTCAAATTATTAAACCTGACATCTCCATTATATCCAGCTGTGCCACAATTCCTTTTTTATATCTGAGATCTGCTACTTTACCTTGCGCACAACAGAGGCAGTGCAACTGTGCACGGCCAGAGTTTCCTTAAAGGAAAACGATAAACTTAGATTTAATAAATCTAACAGATTGTACAAGCATATCCTGGATTTTACTAACCCAAGATTTTCAAGTGCCCAATAGCTCTTGTTTTAAAAAAGAGATATATTTTTTTTTGAATGTTTGATTTTGATTATATGATTAATAATATTAACATAATTAACATTTTTTGCTTGTTTGGAAAATTACTACTCCTCTGTAGTTAGTGATATTTTTCAAGGGATACCTCCACAGGGCACAGAAAGATTTATAAACCCAGGCCCTCATGATTGACATCAAAGACAGAAAGAGTAAAATACTGAGTTATTAGCCTTGAAGCTTCTCAATTTTAGGCAAGGTAAACATCAGAGTTTTGGTGCTGCTTCTAAAATCAGGATGCTGCTTTGCTAACTATATATCCAGCTGTCTTGTCTGCTTCAGCATCTATGGATTTGCAATTGTTCTCAATGTATTTTTATTTCTGTTCACCAGTTTGTAAATGTAGCTATGTTACTGAACACCTTTTGCCTGATAATCCTCGTTGTTACACCGTTTTAAATATGGTATTGGTTGCTTTATTCCTCGTTTCCCACCATGAAGAATGTACAACGGTACTTAGCAGAAGCGACAAAGCAGGCATTCTCACATGGAAAACTGTTATTCTTTTCCCCCTCTTAACGTCGACCTTAAACAAAAGAAAAATGCTCAATTTGTCTACTTCATGTCTAAAAACAATAGAACATGGTATCCCACACAGATCCAGAAAGGTAGAGTCTGCACAAGTAAATTATCTTGTCACTTTATTTCTCTACAAGGCTATGCCCTGAGCATCAGAAAGTTTACAAATATTTTATATCAAACACTCCACTGAACGCAGTTTGTTAATTCTGTAAACTGGCAAAAACTGAGCTTGTTTTGCCTTATTCCATTCTTTCCAAAGTACACAAGATACCTGCAGTTAGAATTATACACCCCTCTTAATGCATTTGCCTTCCATGGATTCTAAAGCTTTTGGTCTTAAGGGCATTTAGCAGGATGACAGCCTATCACCTCAAGCACCTTCCCTAGAAGTCCGTTATGTCATGACCTAGTTATCTATTCCTCTATGGATCTCTTCCTAAACTGCTCACAGAACTTTTCTTTATCTTCACCCTCGCTCATCAGGCTCATTCATCTCTCTTTGGGAGAAATCTACACACTCAAATAATAGTAATATAGAAGTTCTTACATTTTGTACTGCAAGCAAAGATCACGCCAAACCATACCACAATTAGGAGTCTCCAAATTTCAATCCAGCCTGGATTTTTTGGCTCTATGACAAATGCTGACAAATGCTGTCCACAGCACCTTACTTCAACCTCAAGGCAGAAGACACTTGGTGGCAGGAGAGAAAACTTATATTCTCAGCAAGTTTATTCCCTCTTTCTACCCAAAGCAACATAATCATTCAGGAAATCTGTGCATAAATTCATGTTTCTTCACTGCTATTATGCTACCTAGCCATAAGCAGAAGTAGAAAGCATCTATCTTGCCACCTGCCTCTATTAATAGGTCTGTTGTGCAATCTTTGCATTTCAAGACCAGAACTGAATGCTAACAGCTCTCCATAGCATTGTCCTTACTGATTTGCATTTTAGCAGTCTACAGCTATCAGCAGAAAGCACAAAGCACAGATATAGAAATCTATCTACTTCATGGCATCATTATTAAGGGAGCTGACTTGCAAACAAAACACTTTCTCAAGTGAATTAAAGCATAGTTTATTTAACTTAGCATTTCAGACTCCTAACTGATTTTAGAAGGAATTTCTTTTCTGTCAATATTTCCATACACTGCTAAATGCAAGCATTTCAAGATTATACTTATCCAAATAGTTTCCTGTATGTACAGAAAAAAAACAGAGTTGTAAAGTTGTAAATACATAACTCAACAGTTCAGCACCTTACATTCTATAATGACCTTGACTACTGTCCTTGTTTCTGTGAAGAAAGTGGAGAAAAAAATGATGTTTATGTAATTATCTTAACATTACACAGACAGAATCAGCTGTTTGTCCTATTCTATACCTTAAAAAAAAATCTTCAGCCTTCTTAAGTAGATTCTCTTGCACTAAACAGATGTTTTGGAGTGTAATTAAAGTTTAAAACTTTCACCTTCCATTTAATTCTCTGTGTCACTCACTTTATCCATGAAACCCCAAGACTATAAAAGTTTTAATATAATGTATAGATCAACACACAGGTTAGCCAGACATAAAACCACGCTTTTGGCCCCTGTGCCAGCAAAAAGGACTTGTTTCAGTTTTATCAACTACCTTTCTTCCATTCTTTGCTATTGCACAGACATGGGACTAAAATGATAATCTTGTTGGCTTCTTTTTAGGTCTTATCTTCTTTTCTGCTTTTTGTTTACAAAGTTGTCTACAGCATCTCATAGAGCAGCAGGGAGCCGCACAGTCGGACCACATATGCTTTAGGTCAGAAAATGTACCACTGAGTTGTCTGAACTCATGTTTTTTGAAGAGAATTTCAGCAATGTTTATGATGCTGCTCAGTGCTCATTTATGGTAGACTGTATCTTCTTTTTATTACTTTATTTTTAGTCTGCAAACTCACAGGGTCGTAGAGAGTCTTCCTCATTATTTGTCACCAGTAGCAGATTTCTTGCACTGGAATGGCTATTTACTACCATCATGACAAAAAGTCATCAGTAGCAATAGCACTACAGAAAATGTTGTCTTTGGTAATGCAGGTTCGCTTACTTAGAAGCTTGAATGGTTAACAAAGCTCAGATCCCTGAAAAATGATCTTGTTTTCCTCACCTGCCCCATCTTGTTTTTAATAAACATTTTATGCCTTCCAGCTTGCCACAGATTTATTTCACCTATTCTTTTCCATTTCAATCAGTGACAGCCTCGTACAGCTAATCGCTCCATTTCATGCTAGTACTAGGTTTCTTTCAAGGTTATCCAAACTAACTTGCTGTATGGTTAAGAAGCCTCTGCATATTTTAAGTATTTTATAGAAGTAGCTAATGGCTAACATGTCTTTTTATTATGTTTTTGCAGGTGAAAACAGTGTGTTTCACTGAGAAGGCAAAAAGTGCTGATGAAATTTCAGGTCTTAAAATATTTGTATTTGAAAGCTAAAAGTTAGTACATTAATAAACTTGTTTACTTGCGCCAGAGTGATGAGAACACACAAGAAATAAGAACTGAATAGTCAGACAAATTAAACAAGACACAATTTTCCAAAAACAAAGCTTAGTCAAAATATATTCCTTCAGGATGGGTCTAAGCTTTACATTTTCATCACTACAGCCACATAATTTTCTAACAGATTGTAATTCTCTATTGAATTACACTCCAAGCAACAATTAAAATAATGTAAAAGACTGTTGTGGAAGACTTTTTAAAATCAAAACAGGGAGTAATATGATTCTTACTAAACTATTCAAGTCAAAAAAGTTACCCCAGTGATTCTTGACCTCTATAAATTCTCTTTAAAATTGATTAATCCCATAACAATTAATTTTTCCTGAAAATGATTCTCAGGCAGTTATTGCCCTGCAAATAACCAACCCAATATCCAATCACCAAACATCTATTGTGCTCAAAACAAATTCTAGATAAGACAATGGTAAAGCTTGAAATATTTGAACACTTAACTTTGAACTTAAAACTTGATTTAAATTGAGTAGTTGGGTCAAAAAACTCTCCTATCTCCAGTTGTTTTTATGTCCAGTTGTTCAGACAGTCTAAAATAAGGTTTTGAACATGACTGACAGGGATTATTTTATTTTCTTTCTTCAGCACATGCATAGCTGCTAACTTTGACACAATTTAGAGTTGAGTAAGTCAACTATGAATGCCAAGAAACTCCACCACTGCACCCCACTCCACTCCAGTCCTCTTCCAGTGCAAAATAGGAGAAACTACTGTTTCCACGCTCTTTTTTTTTTTCCCTAAAATGAAGTTCAGGATGTCTCCTCCAGTTTTCAGCATTTTAGAGAAGAATAGCTAAAGACTAGAGATGATTCATGCAGGAAAAAAAAGGATAGCCAGAGTATGTGTCTGTCTGAGCTGAATAGTATCTTAGTATCTTTTGTATCCTGATTGGTTATTTTTGAACTTCGGATGAAAGTAACACTATAAATTCACCTTAATCTTGGTTGAGGAAGTTTACAATTTTACGATTTGTAAATTTATATTGTCAAATGGTGCTTGTTTCCCTTAAATTTTCAATTTTGGATTACATTCTGACCTCACTGAAATCAGTAGCAAAGTCACTACCAACATTTGTGAAACTGTGATTTTATCATGCAGCTTCTTAGTGCTACACAAGTATGTTTGCTGGCATATTAAGGCTCCATTAAATCCACTAGGAAACATATGTTTCATTTGTAGAAGAGTTTAGGAAAATATCACATCTTCAGCACTGAGCTGCTGCTCTTATTCACACTATACAAATAAAAAGATGAGCACTATCCAAATTCATATTCAAACTCTACATGTGTCAGTCTGACAGGATTAGGGCCTTAAATCTTGAATTTGCAACTATGAAACATATCTTCCCCTGCCAAAATTTCCCTGCTTTTCTAAACATTTTATTAACAAATCTTGGTGACAGCTCTCACAAATTAAATCCAAATAAAATACTTGGCAATGGGAAGGAGGAGTGTGATCTTATTTTTGCAAAAAGTCATTAATAGAATTGCTAGACTATTGTGTTGACATCAAGCTACCATGTTATCCAAACACAGTCTATTCAAGATGCTTCAATAAATAGCGCTTAAAATAAGTATGTGTATATTAGCTGAGAAATGATTTTCAGTTAATGTTTAGTAATAAAAAGCATTATATGATATAGATGCATGCTTAACAAGAAGATTTATGTTGAAATTGTTTAAAGGAATGTGACACAGTAATTAGCAGTAGGTCATTTTATAGCTTTGGAGGCTATCCTGGGGCAATAGCGTCCCAGCAGAAGAGAGGTTTGAATCGTGGCTCTTTCAAAGTCAATGGCAGCAAAGCTGCGGGCTCTAGTAGGATCAAACTTGCACCAAAGCAATACAAATTTGAACCTGAAGGGAGAAATGTAAAAAGGGCATTCAAGTGAGGGGGGAAAAGGCAGCATTTTTCAATTCCGATTGTAACCATCTCATGTTAAAAAAAAAATGAATATACCAAATGATTTACAGTGCTTAAATTTTATGTAAATATTTATATTCTATCAACACAGATTAAGAAATTTTCAAAAATGAATTCTCCAATATGAAGTCTTTATAAATTTGAGATTTTTAAAATAGGGTGAGTTTCAGATTAACAGCTGTTACTAGAACATGTTACATTTTTCTTTGCTTGTGTGTGTTGTGTGTATTCATATATTTATAACGACAGGGCAAAAAGAGCTCAGATCTACAAAAATCACTGCAGTTTACTCAAAGAATAAAATTACACAAAGATTTTAAATGGAAAAAAAAAATTAACTTCTAATTACATTATGGTGATATGCTTTGCATGTGCTATTAAGTAACAGTTCACAAGATTAAGTAACAATCTAAAAACTTTTTTTTATATTTTTTGATGTCTTGTAAAAATCAGTACAATGCACAAGGCTTAGCCACAATTAATGTGCATCAAAATTAATATCAAAATACTGGAAAGTACTATGGAGCAAAAGTCAGTCTGCATTCAAATTAAGATGTACATTATTTAATCTGGGTCAAGGAATATAAGAGAAAAATAAAGGGTGACTTGGTATCAAATAAACACAGAACAGGTGGCAGGTCTAGTTTAAGCTGATATTCATCTGTCTTGATAAAAACTACAACAGGGAAAGTTATGGATTTGTGGAAAATATGGGATTTTTAATACCACTTTCATAAACATCGTGATTTTTTTTACATTTTGCAGAGGAAACTGTTCAAATACCTTTTAAAATGCAGCCCTGTGTAATTATTCTGCC
>VZSV01000003.1:6542886-6577093 GCA_013398735.1 Nothocercus julius
TCAGCTTGTCTTTTGGAGTCACTACCAAGTACAAGGGAAGGAAACAGCATAGCAAAAGGCAGCTGAAAATCAAGCAACAGCAGAGTTCCTGCTGCAGAGAGTTACTGTCAAGTAAGATAGAATGCACAATACTAACACTTACTTCCTTCAGAGATGATGCTATCCCAGAACACTTGTTCATCATGTGACTGATTTCACCATCAAAATATCTGTGCTAATTGTGGAATCACATTTTCCAAATCTATTTCAGATCAGCCTAACTGTAAGCTGGGGATGTGTTGCATTTTGTCCATCAGCATTAACATGCAAAGCTATACAAATTTCATCAAAGTTTTAATTAGTCTAATTTCTAATTTAGGCTACAATTTATGTTCTAATATGTCAATTAATTTTCCTAGAGATTTTTAAGTACCATCACTATTGTAACATCACTTTTCCACTGACATGCAAAAAAAGTATAATTTTTTTCTCACCATTGGAAATATGAATATATCAAAACAAACAAACATTTTTTCAAAATTTGGAACTGATGGGGCCAAGCCTGTCAGCCCTGGGCATGTAAGGCCTTCTCAGACATCAAAGGAGGGGCTTTCTTGATGGTGGTGGTGTCTTTTTTTTAAAGACTGCAGCAGGTCAAATTTGGCAGAAGTGGAAAAGTTTCCCAGTGCCACAGGTTATTTTGCAGTTTCAGCACTTGCAAGTTTGCACAGGCACGCTAGATGGTTCAAAAAAATGGAGCCATAGCTACAGCATAAGAGCTATTTAAAAAAAGTCTCTGCTAGCGGGAAAAAAAAAATAGCACTCATGATATGAAGACCAGGCAGCCAAGCAGAGGGCACGGGCGTATGGCTGCAGGGCATTAGGAGCACAGCGGTGCTCCCCGGGCAAGGAAAGCCAGGATGGACGGTGCCATGGCAGGCGGGGGGAAGAGCCCAGGGAGGACGGGGAGGAGCTGGGGGGAGGCCTTCCCGGCCCCCGGGAGAAGCCAGCTCTGTGCACAGAACAGGGAGGCAGTTCAGAGGAAGCAGAAGCCTGAAAAGCAGGAAAACATCTGACCTTGTAACAGACAGAAGCTTCGGAAAGATTAATACCAGTGACAAATTATCCTCTTGAGCAGCTCCTGGGAATGCTTGCACCAAGGAACCTCTAAGAGGGATGGGCAAAAGACAAAACTGGGAGAAAGATTATGGAGGGCAGCCTGCGAAGGCTCTAGCTATCATGTTTGTACTTGTTTTATAACAAATACAGTTTAAAGTCAGCTCAACTTTCACATATTTCAGCATCTGTATCGGATCAGCTGCTCAATCCCATCTTATTTATGATGTATTTTCAGAAGAGGATGCTGTATAAAGCCTTTTATAAAACAAGATTAAATTAATACCACACATCAGAAAGAACTAAGTAATTACCAACAAGCGTGAGGTATTTTATGGTAATATGGGGACAGAAGCTGCTGGAACATATTATCGTACCAGAGACATCCTTACGTTATAAAGATAACTGATTTGCTAATTAGTGCAAATGTTAGGTCCTGTATAAATACCAAAGCAGAGACAGAAAGGCATTCTGAATGGTTATACTACTGTTTCTAATTATTTCCTAATAATTAGAATAGTTTCACTGTTTCACAACCATTTTGTTCATCACTTTTCTCTTTCATTTCAGATAGCCCTCACAGAATGCATCTGGAGGCTTTTAGGCACTCTAATATCCTCCATACGTATCTTTCTATAGTGACTGCTAGCCATGGAACTGAGCAGTCACAGGATGAATGTTGCAGGGCTCTGAGGATTTCACTTGTAGGACATCGTGTTGTTATTTGTGATTGGCAGAAGCAACAAGCAACAAGGAAGTATAAAATATTTGCAACTCCAACTGCAAGAATGATACTCATGAAAGAATGCAGCAGATTTTTTTTGGCATTTGACACACGCTTACAGAAGTGTTTGCAAGTTGTTCATAAAATGCAGACTTATTTAAGATGAATTGCCTTATTTCAAAGAAAAACTGATACAAAGGATGAATTGTTACTTGAGAAAAACAAGCCCAACCCAAACCAAACACAACTATGTATATGAATAGCAGCTTTTGCACACTTTGGTATTGAACATGATTAAAAAAATCAAAATGCAATCTAATTTCATAATTTTTCATAAAATAAAATTTAGTGTCCCTACGCTATCTAAGAGAGAGAGACAGGCATGGTTTTCAGATTTGAATTCCAAAAGTCATCCACCTAAAGAAAAATAAACCAACATTAGGTAGAACTGATACCTCTCTGTCCTTCATGCCAGAGTCATCAATAGGCTGGGAAAACACTGTTTGGAAAAAATATAGTTATCAGTACATATCTCTTTGGATCTTGAGTCATATCATCTAGATCTCCAACCACTAAGATACAACAGAAAAGAACTGGCAGCAACAGAAAAGAACTGGCAGCATAGTCTCCTTAGGCTTTAATTTAGAGGTAAGTAATAAGTCCAATTCTCATTTTGAAGGAAACAACTTAGAATTTGAGCTCTAGAAATTTTGGATGGGGGTGTTTGGGTTTCAAATCCTCAGCTGATGCAGAATTATGCCCATGCAAATACTAACACCACATAGGTAAGCATCTAAACAAGTTTAGTACACCAGTCTTTATCAAATCACAAATTAATTGCAGAAGAAGGAATTAAGGTTTTCCTCACTTTCACTATATTTGTTAGGAAATTTCAAGTCACCATCATTCAGTGTTAAAACACAGTATTAATAAAAAAATCATTTTTATAAGTTTTAGATTCACAATACAAGCACTAATTTTCTACTATGCTCAGATTTTAGTCTTCCATTACCTGCTAATTGCTCTAGTATAAAAGGACAGACTGTTTTCTCATTTACACCTATTGCCCTTCAGAAAATGTCATGTAATGTGCTAATCTGCTTCATTTCCTAAGGCCCCCTCTGTGTTTTCACATAGTGAGAGGGGATCATTCCATGTTGCAGTTATTCTAATTTTTCAAACCTGTTTATATGATATCTAATCTAGACTATATTAAACTAAAAGGGAAGTAGCATGAGCCCTTATGTCAGGCCAACCAACACTTTTCTGCTCTTAATAACTTTCAGTTAACAATATAGTTTGCTTCCGAATCCACTGACATCAATAGTTCATCTTCTGTTAACTTCAATGTGCACTCTAGTTGTGAGACATTTTATAAGCACTATTACTTAAAATGTAAAATTTGAGGTGAGACGTCAAAAGAAAACCAGTAAAATATTTAATACTTTTCCACACTGAAACATTACTTTTTTCCAATTGCCTGTATGTTATTTTCTCCTCTGTGTGGAATAAATTAAATAAATAAATCTTAGCTATTTCACTTTGAGAGTTCCAGTAAAGAAACCAGTATAGTAAAGTCAATCAAAAGTTAATCAAAACTTTGATTAATTATATTAAAAAACATTTGAACACATATGAGACATTAGTAGCAACAACATGCATACCCACAACAAGCATTTAGGTTTTAAATGCTCATTTCCACCTGTTGCAAAGAAATACAGTCATTACTAGAAGTGTGGTAACATTCTGTGACATACTAGCAGTGATTTGATAATGCAGCCTTCAGGCAGTGCTTCACACACACTGCAGCTCTCCTTCCCTTGGGCAATATTTTGCACAGCAGAAAGTTGAAAAAAACTCAGGCTGTGACTGATAGAAAAAAGAAATACAAAAAAAATAGGAATAACAAGAGCAATGAAGGACAAAAAGCTCCCCTAATTCAATGAAGCTTCTTCAACTGAATGAGGAAGAAACACTAGCAAGATACATAAATCCATGACTGTTATATATTCTTATCCACCGTGCCCATGTAGAAATATCCAAGAAAATTCAAAAGGACATATGGAACTCATGCAAGCAAACTCCTAAGCTATCTCTGCTGGTTCTTAATGGATGATGGCCTGTCTCCTATAACCCTCAAACACAGAAATAGAAGGGGGAGCAGTATCCTGAAGTAAGAAGCTCTGAAAGAAAAGCAATTTCTTGTTGCTTGCAAGAAAAGCAATTGCAGGTTGATTTTTCACTTCCTCCACTATTTCTTTCCTAGAACTGAGGAGGACAAAGATGAATTTTATAGTTCTGGTAAATCCTACTGAGGGCAGACATTTCTATTTGACATTTCTTTTGCCCCTCAAGCAAGCCTACAACTGCTGTACCTAAGTGAGGCTGGTCACCCGAGTTAATGGCAATGATTTTACAAGATGTGTCATCTCACCCCAATGTTAACTGCAATGCAAAAGCTGAGGCAAACAGATTGAGAAAACAAGTGTTCTTCCCAGCAGCAAATACACAATTTTTTTTTTTTTTTGATTCAGTGACTGGCAGCAATACCAAGAAATGAGAAAGAGAAGCCATAATATCCTTCTTCAAGCGTAGCTCAGATGAGATTACACATTTTCTTTTATGGTAGCAACAAAGCTGAAAGAATAACTGTTTAATACTAATTAATTAATCTTTTATTTCATAAGCACTGTCATCATTCCCTATTTCTCAGCATAGTCCTTCTTTATATTTATGTGTTTTTATGAAAGGAATGGGGTTTTTCAGACTCAGGGAAAGCTTCATGTTAGGGGAAAAAAATGCAGAGCTAATTCTAGTGATTATGTCACATACATCCATCTATTACAGGCATGAGAAGTTGGTTCTTTAATTGGAGTCCAATCCCCAAACCACTGCACTTTGATGTTTGTTTATTTCAGCTGTCAACTGTAAATGCTATTGCAGTTTTCTGAGTATATCCCATTTAAAATGGTCAAAACAGTATCAGAAGTCTTTAAGAACCTTTTATACTTTGAGAAAAATAAGCGTTTGTTTTCTGAAGTCATGTGATGTACAAACTAAGGAACCTCTGAAAAGCTGAAGTAGTAATACATGACAAAAATACACTTAAACACTAATGAGAGAGTAAGTAGTAGCAATAATGTCTCTAATGCTTTCCGCCCTGGCCAAATATTACTGGGTGAAGAATGACAATTGAATAACATTTGAAACCAATTTTAAATATCTTATTATCCTGGTTACATAGGTCATAGACCCTTTTCAATTAACACGTTCCCCATCTTCCTACATCCATGTGGACCTGTGTCTCATTGTTGAGCTATCATAATGAAGCTTAAATTCTATCTTGATTACCTTTGAGTAGGGTGGTTGAAAATTATCCTAAAAAAAGAAACTCTGTGTAGAATTTAACAATATGCCATTAGCAGGTCCATATTTTGCTGTAGAAAACCTAAATTCAGAGCTTATTTATTTCCTGAAAGCCACATGTAGCCACACAAGAAATGCCAAGGGACCAGCTGATCAAATGTACTGATGAAACCAGGGTACATTTCTCTGATGTTCAGTGTCTTGCTGTGGAAAGGACAACGGAGGGGTGCAGGCTTAGACTCCATGAATTGCTCCGTGAATACGATATACCACATAACTGCTATGACCTGTGCACTCAAGAAATGGGGAAGGAGATACAGGAGGCAGAGAAGATGCCAAAGAAGATGACAATTTTGCATCTATTTGAGCAGCAGAAATGAAATTGAATATTACTTTAGAAGAACATGAAGTCAAAAAGTATGAATTTCAAAAATGAATGAGTATAATTTAAAAGGAAAGAAAAAGACAATTAGATGGATGTTTCTCTTCATGTAGACCATCTTTACAGAGAAAGCTTGTCCCATTAAAGATCAAGATTTGCAGGTGAAATTCAAGAAACATATTGTTCCATGAGAGTAAAATATGAATAGTGAATATAATGCAGTGTGACCAGTCCTGCTTTTAGTCTAAATCAGTGGTGTGATACCACCATAGTAACAGTCTTATTTTTATAAGTCTTATTTATAAATGCAGAGTTTAGGGGAGAATTCTCTGAATTACTGTTCTGGGCTTATCTACAAATATCCCTTTACAATGATTACCTTTTGCAGCTTGCTCAAAATGAAACATAATGAAGATATCCAAATACTGGAAATATGAAGGAGTGACATATGTGTATATGTTATTCTTTGATGCAAATGCTCTGGTCTCAAGTAACCAATGATTTATAGTTATATATGGTTTACTGCAACATGAATCTGTTTCATATAGTTTTTGTCAAGGTCAGGAAAAAATACCTTCTCTTTAATATGCACTACTGTATATTAATAACTTCCATGTCTAAAGTTTGCTTTCTGTCATATGATATTAACACACTCACAGGGAGGTATAAAATCTAAAGAAGGCAAATCCTTAGTTTATAAAGTTTTTTATTTTTCCTAATTAACACTTTTTGTCCTGATGTGTTTTGCAGGTTTTTTTTGGATAGTCTGTCAAAATGACATTAACAATGCCACATCTATCATTTCTTTCATAATGTAAAACAACTTAATATTAGATGCTTTCTATTATTACTGAGCCCAGATTTCCTCCAATGAAAAAATGGGAAAAAATATGAAAAATACTCTTCTTTTTTTTTTGTTTGTAATTTTTTCATTTATCATTCATTAAACATAAATTGTTAGAACTCTAATATGGTAAAATCTTCTCAAAAATAATATGTCTTCAACAATACTTAAAAATACAGCATTAAACTGTTTAATTCTTGGACAGTATGTAAGCATAAGCTACTGAATATCTGGTCTGACCAGAAAACATAAGTAAAGTTATTAAATTTCATGAAAAGTGTTGGGATTTTAAAAAGAAATTAAAAAAAAAAAAAAAAAAAAAAAAAAAGCCAGGATATCAGCCCCAAATCAAGGTACTCAATGAAAGATTGTTTTGGAGGTGAAGCTTGGAAACCAGAACTACAGTTAGCATCATCTTCTTTCACAAGGAAGCACAAAAGAGCTCACAATTAGTTAAAAGCTGAGGAACCAGTCTGGCGTATTCTTGAAGGAGTGGGGCAGAGCAGCCTTATGATGTGTGGGCAGTGTTCTGACACAACAGGCATTTTAAAGAATCCAAAATACTAAAAGGCAGAAAGGCATCTGGAATCCAAGGCTGAAATCTACCCCACAACACTCAAAGGCATACGCTGTTGTGGCAACCAACGCAGTGTAAAAGCTGATGCCTATCTTGGGTGGAAAGAAAGGGAAAAATGTATATTGCTCTCCGAGATAGCAAGCAGGGACAAGAAGACCAAAGAACATAATCTGTTGTGATTTTGTCTATTGCATTAGTGAAGAAAACATGAAAGCACAAAAGATTATTTAATTATAATTTGGACAAAGATGCATAAGAAAGTATTTTGCCATGACAAGCTTAACTGAGTATTAGGGAGTAAACAGGCATATCTGTTAGACAGTAAATTCTGGGCATATACTAATGGTATATAAACAAACGAATAAACTACAAAAATAGTGTTCAGAAAGTCTTGTTAGTTGGTAGGTACAGCTTAGAGAAGTGTTAGCTATGATGAGGTTGCCCAGGGACAGGAACAGTCAAGTTCTGAGTATCTCAAGGGCCTGAGATGCCACAAACTCCCAGTATTTGAGACTCATGGTTAAAAATGTTAATGTGTAATTTGGATTCCTCTTTGTGCAGTTCCATCCACTGCCCCTCATTCTAGCTGTGCACCTCTAGAAAAGCCGCACTCCCTCTTCTTAAATTCCTCCCTTTAGGAAGTCCTAGAGAGCAATGAGGCCCCCCCAAAACTTGAAATAAGGTTTGTCCCTCAGCTTCCTTAGCCTCCAGCCAACTTGGTGGCCATCCTCTGGACTTGCTCCAATGCATCAGTGTTTTCCTGGTACTAAGCAGTTTGTCAGAACTGGGTACGGTCCTGCAGGTGCTGTCCCAGAGGTGTCCAGTAAGGAAGGATCACTTCCCTCAGCCTCCTATTGCCCAGGACATGGTTTGTCTTCATTGCTGCAAGGGGTCCCAGGTGGCTTTTGTGCAGCTTGCCCAGGACCCCAGGGCGTTTCTGCAGAGCTGCTCCCCAGGTAGCCCCTGCCCAGCCTGGACTCTCCGTGCACAGCCAACATAGCTCACAACATACTGGGGAAAAAGCAGACATTATTGGGGTAACCTACACCTTTTAAACAGCAGGATTAAAAAAACAGTTGAGGGAAAAGCTTAAGTACATCTTGCAAAGCATAAACACTGTCAGCAGAGGATCACCGCCCTCCAAAGAATTAACAGACACTGCAGTTTTTCAACTGTATCAACATTGGCAACTAAGAAAAACCGAGGTGAAACCAGAGCTTATGGAGAGACCCAACTGAAAAGGAAGGTATTTTTGGAGAAAGGTAAAGCAAAGATCAAGAAATTGGGATGGCACATATTTGCTCCTATGAGCTGACAAAGTAAATGCCAAGAGTAAAACAGCACAAAAATTTGTGCTCATTTAACCCCTTTTATAGAGACCACTTTTAGTTTTTAAGGTCATGACTACCAACCAGGTCCTCAAAGGTGGCTGGGGAGAAGAACCAGAGCAGCAAGAGAGTTAGCAGAGCGGCTAAGGATTTATTATTTTCTCTTTTGTTTACTGCCAAAAAAAATACATCTAGGGAGCACATCCTTTATTCCTGGCATCCTTTACTTTTACATAACTAAAACACTTACCTGATAACTATTAAGAATGTAGCAGCTGTTATGAGACCCAGTAGGGGAATGACCATTTCGAGCTTGTTGTGTGTCCCCAAGACCATGTACAGAGGCAAAGTGCCAGGCAGCCAGACAAGAATGGTGTGCACATACATATACAGCATATACATATACAGCAACACTAATAACATCTGTCTTAATTTTAACTTTAACCTGGATATAGTAAAGCAGTGTTTTGTACCCATATTAAAGAAAAATTCCAGCCACATACTACCCTTAGTGATATAAAAGAAGTTCTGGAAATAATTTTTGAGGAAAAGATGGCAAGATTATTTCCAAGTATGTCTGAAGTGATGTTTACTTTTTGCACTTATTTTCTCCATGGTAACAGAGACAGAACAGAGTGTACTACATGTTAGGTCGAAAGGCTTAAATATTTTCCTGTCAAGCCTGAGCCTAATATCAATTCACTGCCAAAAAGAATCAGCTGTAATCACCATCTGGAATGTGCTTTAATTCTAATACTGACATCTTTAACACATTGCTCAGAAACATGTGAGCTCATATACTTAGGACATTCCTCATGCTTGCTATTACTGTATTTGTAATTCGTGTAGCCAAAAACTCCTGCATTTCAACTGAATTCCTGAATTAATTTTTATTTGAAGGTGTCATTTATTTGACAGATTCAGAGAAAGAATAATTAAAATTTTCATTCAATTCCTATATTTAAATATATTTGCATATAAAACATAACACATGAATAAAGCTTTTAACTATACAATTTGGGAAGGAAGTTACCACTTCTTCATTTATGAACTCCTTTTGAGTCTTAATTTTCCACTTAAATGGAGGTGAAAGAAGGACAGTGTTTGTGCACGTGCTGTGAGCATTCAAGTTCATGATAATGCATTTTATCAGGTGTTTCTGAGACCAACACAACAGATTTCTCCATTAAATTTTAGCAATTTTAACAATATCCAAGCACCTAACTGTTTGCTGCATGACAGCTTACAAGAATGTCATTCTGGCTTATCAATAGTTTGTGTAATTATATTTCATCTTTCTAAAACCTAGAGCAGTTAACCTCAAGCTTAAAGTAGTGTCATGATATTATTCTTTATCTGACAAAAATGAAAAACTCTCCAAAAATGAATTAATAAACTTGAATGATATGCATTATTTTTTATTTTGAAAAAAAATATATATATATATATCATTCTGTTGTATGCAACCTGATGTTGAGCACTTTTCACTTTTCACTGTAGGGTTACTTCCCACTCAGCTAGTTTTTATAGCTACATTTTTTAACGGAGCAGTAGCACTCATGATAAGCAGCAGTGCAGTCACATTAGCCAATTTCAAGTTCAGTCTTCATCAGAGGTTCGCTTAGTCTTCATGGAGATCTATTAATGAGACCCTAAAGCTCGAAAATCTCTGCAGCAGATAATTTTTTAAGGAACTATAGTGTGTTGAGAGAAAATACTTTATCCAACTAGTATCGCACTGATACAATACAGCTTACAAAAAAAGAGGAAAAAGGAACAAGAAAAGGTGGAAGAGATTACATTTCATTCCAGTTATTGAACAGTTGTTACATTGTCACATTCCAGGTAGAACAGGCCCATCTTAAGAACATAATAGTGACTCTTTAGATGGACATTAGAACAATGTTGCTTCAATGAATCATTTGGGGGAAAAGGTGACACTTTAATTATAAGGGCAATATGAGAGTTAAAATAGTTTCAGTCTTAGAAAGGGGGAAATGAGTGAGGAGGTAAAGTTATGAGGTAGAGAACAGAAAAAGAATACAAATAATTTTCAATATTGTGGTATCATACAACCAAATAATAAAGCAAGAAGCTAGTTTATCGGTTTATAATAAGTCACAAAAACTTTGGCTAGGAAGTTACTTGAAAACATGCACAATGTTCTCCTTTTGCTAAGATTTCTGTGGATAAATTCTGATGCTCAGTTGTTTGCAGCTTACTGCTTTGTTACAGAGCTAATAAAAAGTGGAATGGGGAAAAAAAATCATGCCAAATTCAGTTCTGGTGTAAAAAGGCCGACTCAGCTCCCTTGATTTCATCTGAGTTCAATTCACTTGCCTCCAAATGAATTCAGTCCAATATTCTTAAAAGAAATGATAATGAGATCATTAGTCTTTACCCAGCAGATGCTGATAATTCAATACTGACTATTTTTTAGTACAGTATGTTTAAGTTTCAGAAGCTCTCTCTTTCCAGGAAGGTTAATTACTATAATGTGTTTATCTAGTTCTCTAACAGTAATACCCTATGTCACATGGCAATATCACTTTAAAAATAGGGCAGATTAAATAAATCTCTTTACTTGTCCTGTAAAAATATTGGTTGTGGTTTAAAATGCACTTTCATAAGTACACCATTAATGGCTTGTCTTCTAAAACATTAAGGCATATGTAACTAGAGTATTATGTTCTCCTTTGTAAATCCTGAGGCAATTCTGAAAGAAGATAAAAAATGTCTTAATTCCAACTCCTATTGGCTAAATTTAAATGTGCACTAAATAGATAAGATCAAAATTAAGCAACATTGAAGAACTGCTTATTATGCAAAACAACATATACTTGCTAAATTCCACTGCAGCTTATTCCTGCAGTTTTCATGCTTAACATCTTTAAAAGGAGAAAAGACCAGGCAGCATAAAACCCAGGAGGAAAATTTACTCCATGGTGGTTACTGTTATGCTGCGTTTTCTGAAGTGCTACAGAGCCTTAACAGGACACATATTTTTGCAGAATTGAACTCAAATTTAATATCTAAATAATGTGATGCTTAACAAAAAATCCATGCCTTAGGGGTTTTGCCTTAGGTGTCTCGGAGCTGGACAGGAGAGCGGACAGGCCCCAGTGAGGAGGGGGCTGCCGGCAGAGGGGCCACCCTCTGTGCCCGTCCCCAGGAAAAGCAGTTGACACGTTTTGCTAATAATAATTAGTTAGGGTAATAAGGACAAAGGCTGGTTGAGAAGAATTGCAGGAGGAGGGTGTCATGACAAGCAATAAAATGAAAGAAGAATTTCAATTTAAGTGTAAAGTGTCACACATGGAAAAAAAGTCTTAATCTCTCATGCAAATGATGGGCAGTGAGTTGCACTATCGCAAGATATTGTGTGATGACAGTCCCATTAAAAGAACAGCTTAATGCTCAGTACTGGTTAAAATGGCAAATCATATGTTGGAAGCTATTGAGAAAGGAAGGGAGACCAAAAAAAAAATAATAATTGTACTGCTGTACAGTTGTGGGTTATTCATATTTTAGATACAGCTTTCTGCCTAAATTGATGGCAGAGTATTCAGCGCTTTGCAACGGTCACTAACATCTATTATCCACTATTATTCTTAACAGCTAGATTTACTAAATAGGAACGTAGATCATGATTAGCAACACAAGACAAAAAAAAACTTCAACTGCAAAACTCTCAATCAAAAAATAGCTTGAAATAAAGCTTATTAGTCTTATTAGTCTTATTAGAAATAAAGTCTTATTAGTCTTATTTCAAGCTATTTTTTTTATTACTATTTTTGATTTTTTTTTATTTACTTTACCTTAAAAACTCTTTAGTTTAAAAACTCCCCGCTAAAAAAAGAAGGGTCAAAAGTACTGACTTGGACAAACAGCAAAATCTCAAATACTTTTCTATGATTATTTTATTATGTAGAAAGCTTCCCAGATTTACATCTGCACCTAATCAGATGAATCCTATTCCACATGTCCACACAACTTTGATCTTGGTTTTAGTCCCTAGGCTCTAAGAGAACTAGAAAATAAAAGGTAACAATTATTAACCTTGGAGGCTACAGTGGTGTCTCAAAGAGTAAGCTACTGGAATGCAGATTAAGTTATTAATAGCAGTTATTAATTACATTATGTTAGTCCCTGTAAACCCCAGTTGAGAACCAATATGCAAGTGTGCTGGTATTTTAGACAACAGGACAGTTCCTGCTAAAGAGAATTCATGATCTAAGATTTAGATAATACACAACGAATGGACAAAGAGGCTGCAGGGCTGAAGGTGAGTCAGAATGGTGAGTCGGCTATAAAACATCGAGTCAAGCAGAGTAGCTGGAGACTCAGGCTTTCGTTTGCATAATCAAATTAAAAAGAAAAGAAAAACTGTCAGGAAGTAGAGGAAAAACAGAATAAAATATGTGAATTATCTTATTCCAGAAAATCTGGATAACCCCAGGTAGTGCCAGTACTTTTCTATGCACAGATTCTGCTTTTTTTTTCCATATTTTATTATGACATTCTTGAAATAACCTCGCCAGCTCTACACGCTGCATTTGTTCAGGGCACAGTGCTGCTGCAAGAGAAACACTGATTCCGATAGCATCCCTCTAAGTGCCCTTTTTCCAAAACCTGCTTTGGGAATGAAATGTCAGCGAAGGGTAAATGGGATTAGTTTAGGTTTTTTATTCACTATTTCAAAAAATGAAGTGGTTTTGAAATGGTTAGTGACGTGACTACACTAGCATGGTGCCACAAGGATTAAAAAGGCAATAACAAGCGAATGACTGGAGAAAGAACATGAAGTCGATAAGCAGGTGAATATTGAGAAATAATTTCAGTGAATATTAATGTCCATTTTCAGTCAAATCCATTTCATTTCTATTCACAACCATCTTTTGGCATTGCAGGAATAATTTGCAGTATCAGAGCATTTTAAATTCATACTAGAGAACATTAGAAAACAGAGTTGTTATTTATAGCCATGAATACTTGTACCAGAAATATGACTGAAAATTTTACATTTTCCTGGCCAGGGAACACAAGAACATGTGACCCATTTGTTCAGTCAAAATCAGCTGAAATTTGAAGGCCAGCTTCATGTTCAGTTCTTGTAGATGAATAACAGTTTTCAGAAATAATCTGGCAAACATTCTCTAGCTAGTAAATCTGGATAAATGCCATATAAAAAGCGACCAGAAAAGAAAATATTTATTCAGTATTAATCTTTAAGAATAATTGCCTAGTCCTTGCTACAATCTTTAAACAAACTGACATGCCTGCCTTGTAACACAACAATTTTTGAAATCTCACCAGTTCTGATCTCATTTATCAGCTGTACATCTTCGTAACATCAAATTTGCACCCCTGTGTAACTAAGTACAGTCAGACATTAAATAAAGAAACCAGTATTTCTAGAACCATTTTCTCAAGGAAGCAATAAAGAACCCCTGATTTATTCCATGTGAAAACAGAGTCTCTGTAGAATACCTCTGAGGTAATAAGAGCCTACAGTGTAACTACACAAAGAATAGGGGTGAAAAGTAATTTATAGTTCTGTAGCTGGGAAATTACACTGTTGATACTAAGACACTATGAGTGAACTAAGCGTGTCTGAAGAGGAGGAGCGGTGGCTGGCTCAGGCACAGGAAAGCAGGTGGGATGCCCACCAGGCTGTGCCCAAACCTTGCCCAGCTCTCTCCTGGATCCTGCTTTTCATTCCTGCTGGCTACGCTCTGCAGGCAGCCCCTCTCCCAAGCAAGGTGATCTTTATGTGTGAGAGTCTCCCCACAATAACCATTCCCCCCTTCTTATACCTGACCTAGCAGCCACTGTGCTGCACAGGTGCCACCTCCCTTCTTTAGAGCCAGTCTAAAATTAGACTTTTTTCTTGGTCTAGTCAAGGGCTCATCTGCATCCAGGAGACTATATGAGCTACCAGATGGAAGAAGAGCAGAAGTGCCCTTTCCCACAACACTAAGTCAGGAGAAAACGTGTGTCAGTTATTAATAAATAGCTTACTCCTAACAAGCACCATAAATGTCATTGCTTGCTCTACTTTTTTGCATAAATTGTGGGCCAAATTTTTTTTTTTTTTTTTGGTGGCTATTTCTTTAATACTATCTCCCGAGACCCAAGGCCATTCAAGCATCTATGATCCAGCCCAGTCACTTGAAAGAAGGAATTTAACATCCTTGTCACTCAGACTGGAAATAGGGCTGATCGTGAGTCACTTCTATAACGATCACAAGTTAGTGCAATAGTCCCTGTGAGACGCAGCAGCATTGCAAGCTGAAGCCAGAAGGACAGGAGAAAGGGAAGACTGGAGAGGCAAAAAGAAGATACAGCAAAGGATGACAGAGGGATCTGCACTATCAGACATTACGTAATATGAGCAGAGAGAACAGAGTTCATACAATGAAGTTCGTTGCAGTAGGTGAAGCAGCCTCACTGGCAGCAGCTTTGCAGACCACACATGCATCGTCTTACTGAAAAAGCCAAGCAGCAGTGAGCATCCCACTTACCAAGCAAACGCACAACACACCCAGCTACTGGGCTACAATGCACAGAGTCTCACTGCAAACTCTATTCATGCATCTGTTGTCCAGCTAAGTTATTTTATTCTTCCTTTTTAATGAAAAACTCAGCCTTGTTTAGAAAATTTCCTACCTCTACTTTCAAAACCATGGAAACACATTTCTTTCTCAGAAAAAAATATGTAGTTTGTGTCAAAAAACTTTTCAATTAATAAAATAAACATCAATTTTATATATGAAGTCAATATTAGTCAATAAAAAGAGAGTAAGAATATTCAGTAAACTTGCTAGCTCAAACTAGTTGTAGTTTGCCTACAAGTTGCCATCTACTTTTCCCTTTTCCTCTTGTATGCAGGAAAATCACAGAATGGCTGAGGTTGGAAGGGACCTCTAGAGATCATCTAGTCCAACCCCCCCTGCTCCAGCAGGGACACCCAGGGCACGTAAAATCACAGTAGTTCCTGGCCTGACGCTAAACAGTCACATTCCTTGTGTTTCTTCTGTTAGCCTAGAAAAGCCAAGGTCTGCATTTCTCTAACCCTCTAGTGGAGCACTAAATACAATATCGGTAGGAAAAGATAACTCCCACACGCAGTAAATTACTAGCATGGTTCCTTCAACGTTCTTGCTGGAGTCTGACCTTGTGTTTGTTACTCCTTATTAAAAATGGAAATACCATTGGTATATAACTTTTCCATTTCCACCGAGAGGTAGTAAGCCTTATATGTTACACCCCATTGATTTGAGAAGCACATTTATCAAGAGGCCTACATTTTAGCTGTTGGTACACTGCCAGCCAGCATTTTCTCTTAATTGTCCCGTGCTGCTTTATAATTATGCTTGTTTTATTGAGTTTTGCTTGCAATTGCTAATATTTAATAGACCTGATACACTCAATCTAGCATGTAATACTCTATATAAATATATTCATATAAAATATATATACACATATATACATATATATACACAGATACATGCACATACATCTGAGTATATTAAGGAGAAGGTTGGACACATGGAAAAACTCCTTTACAGTGTACAAGATAGTCCAATAAGCCCTCCATTTGCTTTTCTAGACACTAACAACCTCAGGCAGGCTCATTCTGCATCTGAAACAAGGTGACTTACGACATCAAATGGAGTATTTCAGGTAGCATTATGGTGCAGTTAATGAATAAACAGAACTTTGTTTGATGCAAGCTTTCTTATGAAGTTGTCAATGGATTACATAAGATGTGAATGTGTCTGTCCTACTTAGCTCTGAGACAAGGGCATGGGTTGTATTATCCATTATAATACAAAAACTGAAGCAAGCCTTTGTTGCCAACCCTTGCAATTTAACTGCACTGCTTATGATATTAGCTATTTTTCATCTTGCAGTCTGATGATACTGTATTTAAATCCATTATTAGCCTAGAATATCATGATTTGGGGAGTTAGATTTTGCTGAACGATTTGAATCAGGCAATACAAAAACTGGATAATCACATTCTTTCAAATTGTTCTTAGTGTGCTAATGTAACTTTTTAGTTACTTCTGTGAAAATATTGATGAGTTTGTTCAGTTTATTCATATCTATTTCATTTGCTCATCAAAACATAGATTTTACTCCATTTATTGGAAAACAGATGAATCACGGAGTTCATGACTCAAGTAATGGATGTGACAAAATTTGACCTTATACATTAAATGACTAATGATACCGAATTGCTTACTGTGGAAAAATCAGGACAATGTATTTTCCCCCAAAGCTTTCATGTTGTTATCTTCATGAGCAGCTTCCATTTTATTAATTAAAAAAAATATCACTGTTTAGTTACTGCATTTCAGGATTAGTTTAGCTGCTTAATAGAGAAGTGAATGGAGCTCAATGCTAAATGAATATTGAACTACTAAAAAAAGATTTTACAACCAGCAACTGGTCCATTTTACAAAAACTTTTTATAGGCACAGTCAAATAGGCTTACCCTCTTTCACTGACTGCTCTCAGCTGTAAGGCAAATATGATACCTGTCCTCTCCACGGCCTCATGGCACACAGAGAATCTATCAGTGGAGGGTCGTACCGGGAGTCACAGACAGCAGCTCCTACCTTTCAAGACAAAGCACTTCCTGCCAAAAGTGAAAGAGGATGTAGAAAAGACAGGAAAAAGGGAAAAAAAAAAAAAAAAAAAAAAAAAAAAAAAAAAAAAAAAAAATACCTTACCATGAGGTTAAATAGAATTTGAAATTCTATTTATACTTTAAAAAAGAAACAAAGAAATTTAAGACAGTAGCAAGCCCAAATACTCAAAATCAGCCCCTGATAAATAGCAGAAAGAAATAAGGATGTAAACTTCAAGTTCAGGTTCAGTATATGATTCTCATTAGGCCATGAGAGTCATGGGGTTGGAAGCACTCCAAGAGATCAGTCTGTCTCAAGGCAGGATTATAGACACCTCCACCACCTACCTGACCTGGACAGACACAGGACAGGATCCTGAGGAATACCTCGGTAATGTACATGCATCTTTGAAGCATTACATATTTTCCAGTGCAGTTTTTTTTTTTTTTTTTTTTTAGCCAGTTTTTATTCCTTATAATCATACTTTGCTCAGACAACAGTGTGATCTCTTGTTTCACGCAGATAAAATTCATTCAAACGCAATTTAAAGGACTATCTGAAAATAACATCTAGATGATGGGATACCTAGTGTCAAGTAGAATATGGGAAAGTAGGAATTGACTGAATGTAAAGTACAGCAGGTGGGTAATAAACACATCATTTAACCTCAGCTAAACATAGACCTTTATTTTCCAATCTGAAATCATTTTCAGTGTTATTTGTTGTGATGTCAAAATTGATGCTTTAGAAATTCCATACAGCTATACAGAAGCAGGACGGTTGTCATTTTAAGTGAAATAAAAATAAATAAATGAAATTAAAAAATGCCATTTTTAAATGAAAATAAGATGAAAAACTTTGTTTGGAAAAAGATATGAAACCCAAATTGCCGTTCAGATGTGTGATGAGCAAAGTCCTGCTAAAGCCACTGCCTATTTCCTTAGGTTCTTTGAAGCTGATAATAACAAAATGCCAAGGTAGCAGCTCATGCAACTTAGTGCTGCCTTTCAACTTAACACCTTTGAGTATTTTGAATAAATGCAAGCTATTTCTTCTCCTAATTCCCTGAAGACCAATTAGATTGGTGTTCTCAGAGCAGCCTAATTCAAACTATCAGGAGTCAGCTCCTCACGGAATTAAATTATGGCTATTATGGCATTAGTTTTAGTAATAATGTGGCTGAGCAGATTGATGATTTCCTGATGACAGAGGTGGATCCCCTTTTCAGTCTTAGAGACCTGTCTCCCCCTCACAGGACAAAAGCCTGTACCAAGGTTACAAACTACACTGAAGGGCAGAATCCTGCATTACTCTGTTTTATACCATTTACCCAGTTGCTGAATGTATGCATTTGGATGCTCAGCTTTTAGGATCTTCCGGAATCCTGTTCTTAAATTCCTCACTTTTCCTCATATACTGTATAAGAAATGTCTGTGCCCTCAACAGGGTATCCTGCTCTCCAGGACATGAATACCAAAGACTATAATTTGATAATGCTGAACCGAGTCATCAAAGTCTTTTATTTCTCCCTACTAATAATATTAGTGATC
Source organism: Nothocercus julius (assembly GCA_013398735.1). Classification (NCBI taxonomy): domain Eukaryota; kingdom Metazoa; phylum Chordata; class Aves; order Tinamiformes; family Tinamidae; genus Nothocercus; species Nothocercus julius. Next base: position 6,561,392 of record VZSV01000003.1, read on the forward strand.
CAGAGGTTTTGTTTGTTTGTTTGTTTGTTTTGGGAGAGGATACAATATTAACTGAATTAATATGAAAAAGAAAGAAATCTAAAACTTAGGGAAAGAGTCAGCAATTACAAAAACAAATGAAAAAGTGAAACACTGATACTTTCTTAATACCATTTATTCACATGTCTAGACTTTAAACAGCAAAATCCCACTTCAAAGTACAATAATGTTCAGATATATAAGTAAGAAATTTCTTATGGCAATTAATGGCATAAATATTGGGCATTAATGGCTTTCTCTAAATATCAGTTCTATGTTAGATTTTGTGCTTTGCATGTTATTAGCATTTTACTGTTGCAAAAAGAAAAGGTATAGAGCCCTTAAGATGAGAAGAGTATTAAATAATGCATGCTGTAATTGAAAAGTAAAAGCCAGACAGCAACAAAACTGTTCCAGGCAGTATAACGGTTTTATCTGTTCCTGAAAATGAGTCATTATAATTCAGCAAATGCATGCTCACCAATCCTAGTCTACACAAAAATCTGTCACAGTTTATGTAATTGTGTGTGACTCAGGAGAATATCTGATTAAAAAAAATACAAAAAATTCTTTCATATTGAGAAATAAATTTCTTTTGACGTGAAAGACCACCTCCTTTTCTGACATTATCTGAAGGAACATGAGGAAGGGAACTAAAATTGTAACAAACTTGCAATATATATCACAATGCAAATGAACAATAAAGGTGATCTCAAAATGATTTGCTTTTTGTCAAAGTAAAATATTCTAGCTGAAGAATATTCTTCTTGAATCTTCTTGTTGGTAAACTTGTAATTTCCAGGTTTTATTCTTTACAGAAGCAAATAAAATCTCAAAATCATAAAATCCTTCACAAAATAGAATTGCTCAACAAGACATTGTGAGTGCAGGTTTAGCTGCTCTCTCCTAAAAGGTACAGTCTAAATATACAAAATAATATGTGGTCTTGTCTTCTTTACATCTTCTTTGCCTTCCTCTTCCAGATACAAAAAAAAAAAAAAAAAGTGAAAGTGAACTACTCAATCCAGAATGTGAATTAATAAATCATGGAAAACCTGCACTGAGAAATCAATCACTTTCAAAGTGTCACAAAAAAATCTCTATACTGTTTGCTGTCATAGTCAGATTGCACTCTAGATCTATGCAAACATACAACTCTAGATCTATGCAAACATACAGACACTTCATACATACATATGTTTTGTAGTTGTAGATAAATAAAGAGAAAAAAAACATTAATTTACTTTTCCTAAGTAAAAAAAATGATTTCGTACATTATCTCCTACCTCATAAAAGAGGAGAGAACAGAAGAACAGAAAGCAGTAACTTGAATGTGAGGGGAATAGCAAAAGAAAAAAAAAAAGAAAGGAAAAGGGAAAAAAAATCAAACATTCTAAGCTGCCATAAGTATTGTGGCTTTGGTTCTTGTTATTTTTAATGAAAATGACATGTCTCCAAGTAATACAGGTTGAAGCAAGTTTCCTGATTCTTTTCTCCAGATGTGGGCTAAGGAAATGATGAAATCTATTCTGACGTTTCAAAGCTACAAGTACATTTTTACTCTATATCTCCTTCCTACCTGCAATCAAGCAATATCAACCTCAGCAGAATCAGAGTAGTCTGCAAACCCTCTTTAAAATATGATGATTTAATTTTTCTGAATATCATCTTGCTTAGAAATGAAGAGCTATTAATAAGCAAACATTTCATTACAGAATATATTATAAAGCCAAGTCACTTTACAAAGAGTTCACTAATAAAAAAGGCAATTAGAATTACTACAGTGCATAGACTTTGACCATTTCTCCAGCAATGAACAGCTGTCTTGTCACTGTGTTAATATTATCTTTTCATGAGCTGCCAGCACTGACACTTTAAAAGCAACTGCTACCACCTCTTCTGTCACTGGTGGTTACAAACATCTTACAGAAATGTGACAACTGGTAAAGCTCAGGAAGAGAAATGGAGAAAAGGTAGTTTTCAATGGATATGAAATGGAAATACCAGTGCAGAAAATTATTGCCCATATTAGTCTAAATGTCATACCAAAATTTTGAAATAGGATACAGACATAACATCTGCTTATCTGATTAACTTTAGTAATGAATAGGAAATGTGTCTAGAATTTCAAACACAAACAGATATAGCACTATGTGCATTGTAACAAGTCCAAGATATTTTTGCAACAAAACAACATAAAAAGACATTTCTTTCCAAGTAGCCCGGAGGCGAGAGCACTAATCTTAGACAAGAAAGAGATGAATTAGTTCCTAAATACTTGTCTAATAACAGGCAAGATCAGAAAGAGAGTAGAGAGTCATCTGATAATGAGAAGATGACTCACTTGCAGGTACAGAAACATAGTCAGGTGGGGACTTTATCTCAGTATTATCCGGAAGTCTAGATGAGCTTTCCCATTTAATGCACATTGTTCTGTTTGGCATCTCTCTCTCCCTCCTCTACTTTGATCATAAATATTCAGACCTGAGAATGTTTTTCCCCATTAAGGTTCTGACACTGGTACCTTCCCACCTATCACCTTTTTTGGGGGGAGGTAGGGGGTGAGGAGAGGGGAGGCATCTATGAACTGGCGTCCCCTATTGAAAGCTAATCTTGGCCGAAAATGCCAGCTCTAATTATCCCGCAGGCTTCAATTACCACTGCCAACGAAGGCAAGGCTGCATGTCGCTTTTCTGTGTTACGAACAAGGTCAGACATTGTTACTGCTGAAGCAGAAATTGTCTGTGGTACACAAAAATAGAAGAAAAAAAGCGAAAAATAAAATCCCTACCAATGGGTATGTAAAATATATTCTTAAATAAAAATCAAAAATAATTCAGCAGTAGGCCTCTCCTTTTGCTGATTACAGTAATCTCCCTACTTCTGCCAGTAAAAGGTGGACAAAATAACCTCTAAGTCTAAAAAGAATCTATACGGGGAATACGCGATTCATATTGGAATGAATTTTTTTTTTTTCAGGAAACTGAAGCTCTCTGGCCTTATAGCTCCCCAGTACAGCTGCATTTGTCATTATTTTTGCATTAGTAATGGAAAAGAAAAATTCCTATCTAGAAGCACCTTGAAGGAAATCCTAGAGCTCCCCCACGCCGAGGGGGTTATGGCAGACAGATGCACTGGGAGTTTTGCAGTGTCCTCTCCCTCCGCAAAACCTATTCATGCGATTCCCTCATAATTATGTCTTCAGCAAAGTGAATCAATGATTTTAAGATATTATGAAGGAAAGAACCCATACTCCACAAAACATTGCTTTGTTGGAAAAATCCAATCAGCACTTTTTCGAAACAGTAAAACTTGGCATGTACCCCCCAGGAACACAGGCTACTGCAAGCCCACTAAATCCATTTTCTCTTGGGAATTTGTTACATTCAGATTCAAACAGTTACCTTCAAAAAGTTACCTTCAAAGTATGCCACATCTTAGACCCTGAAACCAAACACTGTCAAATTCTCTAAAATGAAGTCCACAGAAAACTACCCCTGCAAACTCATGGATGTTACAGGAATAAATAGGCTAAAAGGATACAGGCATGTGCACATGGCTGGATAAAGGATTTGGGACAGCTCATCTGCACCACAACGGCAGAAAACATTTTAGTGAATCCTTCTGACCAGTGCAGATTCTTACAGCTTTCATTGGCAACAAACCTGAAGTGCAAACAAAATAAATTTGTTTGTTGAAGAATGGTGCGACAGCACCAGGGAAATCACTGACAACAGTGTTAAATGTAAACACTGCTATATATTAAATATTCTTCTGGACCACAGTCAGCCATGTCACGGCCATGAGCCACTACTCATTACCAAATGAGAATGCCAAACCCCAACCGGTTACCAATTTGAAAACTGACGACCTTCTCAGAATTGGCTGAGGCAGGACGATGCAACCCCGCGTCACACAGATATATTTGATACATTAAGGACACCACAGAAAACAAAGACCTGCAGCAGGGACATTTTCAGCTGTCTACCACTTTAAGATATCTCTGACAACTCACTCCTTTAAGAAATCAAGCCAAGATGTTATGAATCAGGAGGCCAGAATAGCTGCCACTGTTGAGGGAAAAAAATAATAATAATTAAAAAAAGGGGTGCACAGCACAAGCACAAGCACCCAAGGTCACACCCGAGAGGTGCACAGTCACATTCTGACAGAAATGAGTTTGAAACTGGTTTTCAATGCAAGAAATTGCAAACAGTGAAAGAAATATCACAACAGACAGATTAGCAGCCCTTATTAATGCAGAGTGCGGCTAGAATGGCTGACAGGGAGAGTGCAATGGCAGCAGAGAGAAGTCCAGTGAATTATGAAGTTGACATTTAGAGCTGAAATACACTTTTGAAAAACAGTATAAAATAGAAGACATACCGTGCCAGGCATTGCACTTAAGGTGTGCAGATTCTGCCTTAACCCTTTGAATGTAATACCCCAATTTTCTGAGCCTTTTTGGCTCACTGCTTGACCTTACACTGATTAGTTATTTATCACAGGAGATCTGGGTTAGTATTAGACCACCTTTTATCTCCTTTTTCAATTACTGATAGTCTATCTCATCATGCTTTCAGCCAGGAGGTAGATTAAGTCACCAAGCTCCTTCAGAGACATGCTTTTCTATGCATTATCTTAACACTTCATGTTGAGCACTTAAGGATAAAAGGCTTAGTAAAATGTGCTTTACTCACTGACAGAAATACTACTTTTTCTGCTTACTATGTCCAACTTAGAAGACTTAAAATCTATTAACATGAGCCACATCATCTGATGATTCTGATACCTCTTTATATGTTTAAGAGTTCAATCATTTTTTTTTCTATCTACATAGTAGGTAGGTAAATCAATATTACTGATCTGATGGACTCTTCTCCCCATAACTAAGAAATCTATGGTAATTCTTTTAAAGGACATAAATTATAATATGTATCTCTGTTTTTACTAGTACAAATACTTGACTTACCATGGGAAAGGCTGTAAAGTGACAAAACTTTACTTAATTGCTCTTTGTCCACTAGCTTAGAAATATTCTGGGACATCATCTAAATGAACTGAATGACAGCAGCACCACTGCAAAGCTCTGAACATAACCTGAGAACTGAAACAGACTTTGCCACTTACCACTGTACACTTCACTTATACAGAAGAACAGCTTAAAATGAAAAGTTCACAAAGGTTAGATTTATTCCTTGTTCCACAACTGAAAGAGCTTTTCAGCAGACATACCTATTTTTCCTTTGCAAATGAATGAAGCAGGTCAGCAAGGCAAATCTCAAGGAGAAACAAGACTCTGTCAGCACCAGGGAAAGTTCTCCTCTAATTTAAACTAGTAGACTTACTGAATTCAAGTGAGGTGAACAGATTGGATCACAGAATTCAGAATACTATAAATTAAATTAAATGAGCTTCATCTTTCTATTCTTCTCCAGGACATACATCTTATTTCTTCTGTCTACAAGTACATTTTCAATGCTAAAATCTTGAGAGTACCTCAAATAGCCAAATGTCAGAAGGCCCCTGGCTAGCTTATTTTGAGATGTTTGCTTTCCAGAGCTTAATGGGTGTCTGGGCTCCCTGCCCACGTTTGGGGAGGGGATGGGCACTTCAGAAATTCAGAGTTGATAATGGTGCTGCCAGAGTCATAGCGGGGAACACGTGTCTACCTACAGCTCCACAACGGGAAATGTCAGGGCTGAGGCATTACCCGTTCTGTATGTGTCATGAAACAGCCATTTCATAAAATACATATATATCTATGTGCCTCTCCTCTGATAGGAGTGCTCTCTGAAGAGAGTGCTCTCACCATTAGGACAAAGTCATGCCCTCCATTAGGCTCTCACATTGGCAGGTTCAGTAGCCTTCTAGGCCAATGCCAAGAACAGATGCCGTTAACCTTTTCCCAGGCCAACCTGCTGTAAGGATAAGGAGGGAAGGAATTCCAGGTTCCCTATTTCCTTTCTTCAAAACACATCTATATAATACAGTGGATTTTCTTGGGTTTATTTCCCATTTTAAAGCAAAGCAATGTTATTATGAGGAAAACATAATGTTTAATGAGGAATTAAATTGGTATTTTCCAGAATTCAATATTCTGAGACTTCTTTGGGAATAGCCTGCAAAAATATTCTAGGCAAATTAACTAAGCAAATAGGACAAGAAGTTTAGGCAATCTATTTTCCCTCTTTGGCTTCAAACTATAAACAAATAAATAAATAAAAAGAACAGTATGCCTTTGTAGTATGCTTATTTGTGATAGCCTAATTAAAAAAATGTTACCTAAAACTTGTCTTGTCTTGTATTTTCAACTATAGAAATACAATCGAAGGACGCATAGCAATAAATTCTGCAACAGCCTCTATATAGGTTCTGACACTTCAAAGGTATTGAGCCTTGGTGCAGAACACAGGCTTTCTGTCTTCCTAAGATACTTCCACAAAATAAAGGAAGAGCTGGATATCTGAAAAGATGTAGCTGAATATGTGGCTGGGAGCATTTTTCTGAGTGTAAAAACAAAGCTGGAATATATCTGCAGCAAGCTAAAATAACAAATTATAGTTTGATAAATCTCATCAATGTAAAACAGAAACATGAAAAAGCTAGGAAATATTTAATAAATGGGTATCTGTGTTGCTAAATCAGATCAATTTTCAACTACAAAACATCCAGCAAAAAGAACAAATTTGAGATCTCAGTATTTTCCATATATTCTATTACTCAACTGGAATACTGCAAAAAGAAAATACTATGTTCATGTAAACAGAGAGGTGAAATGGTGCAAATACTGTAGAGCAAATACTTACCCCTACATCCATTACAGCAGAAGATAGGTGAACCTAAGGCACTGAAGTCCAAAGTATAGTGAACAGAACAGTCCAGCTGAACCGCTGCCTACCCTCAAGGAGGTCAGGGCCCAAACATTTTTAGGTAGCCAGAATCCAGCTTCCGTATCTGCCTGAAGTGCTCAAATTTAAGCTGCCCAGAGTACCACAGATTGATGGACACCCAAAATTTAGCACAAATCTAAAACCAAACTGAATGACCATCAAGAATATTCCTTCATAATTGACTAATTAATAAAATTATTAAATGAAAATATTAAGGAGAGATATCAGTCTCTAATATTAGAGAGATTACTGGAGATCTAAGTCAAAATTGGAGTCACAGAAATATAGATTAAAAGATGGTGGATACAAAAAGCTAGCAAAGGCTCGTTGAAGACTAGTAAGCCTTCAAACACTCTTGAGAGAAAATACCAGACATTATGATTTTCATTGTAAATTGCCTGAGCGTATTAAACTGTCTAAACTGACCAGGCCTAGCTCTAACAGGCACGATTTTCATGGAGATGAGTCATCGCTTCCATAATGACAAACATGAAAGCACAGTTAAAACAAAAATATTTCCAAACAGAACTAACAAAAGCACTTTTTAGCACATCAGGTAGAAGCAAAATGAAAGTGTTCTTTCTTTTAGAAATTCAGAGACACGTTATCTTGAGAGGTATTGTCCTTTCCCCTGGTCCCCCAAACCATCTTGTTTCTTTTTCATCTTACTGATTCTTCTGAATGTTTGAGATGGCAAGAACACAGTCAGAGGAGAAATGAACCGAGTACTGAACGTCCAATGACAAACTACACCTCACTGTAGCAAACTGAATTCAACAAAGGTCCATGCTGCCTTCAACAATATCACTTTTACAGTTCACACATAGCTTAAACCAAGACATGTTACTCTATGAAAAAATATCACACCTAAATATTTCCATACCGCTTTTGCGGACAGCAGCAGCTAACAAGAAGCATCATTTATACAGGACAAAAATCATGTATGATTGTGAGGTTGCATGTCCCTTCTCTTGCTAGATTTTCTTTTTTTTTTCTCATCCTTCTCTGAGTAGGGTTTATACATAATGAAAAATAAATTATTAAATTCTTTTCAGACGTATAGCACCTGAACATAATGCTAGGCATGCTTTATTGTTTCAAAAAGCTGACTGCTGCAAGATGATAAAAGGAACTGCAACGGAAATGAGGATCTTCAAACATGCAGAACAATCCTGAAACGGAAGCGGTGATGAAAGACCACTAAGGCCTCATCAGATTTGCTTTTATTTGTTGATGAAGAATTATTTTGCACTGCTCAGATGACCTAACCTACCACTGGGCTGTATTTTCTAATTCTGAATTATGTAATCACTGCTTCGAAACAGCTTTATATTAGAGGAAAACTTCTACAGAGCCGGGAAGGAAATCCGTAGGATTATGCTCATGACTCATTTGGGTCTCTGTGTTCCAGAAATGTTTGAATGAGGTAAGAGACAAAAGTCCCCATTCATATGACTGACACAGGACTGAAAATGTGAACTTAGGCATTTCTTTTGGCGTTTTAGTTCTGAATTTCTGAAACAAATATTTAAATGACAAGTTTTCTTTCATTCTCTGTGAAATAAGAAACAGATTTACTAAAAACATCTTAAAAAAAACTTGAGAGGTAAAATATTCAAGTATCTCTGTAACAAAGACACAAAATTCATAATCATGTGTTGTCACAATAACTTTCAAGTCCCAGCCCTCTATGGGTTGCTAAACGAAAATGCATGTGATTTTAAAATTATAACGTAGTTGAAAGAGTTAATGCATTAAGCTGATATTCAGACCATGTTCACTTTACACAAAGCATACACAGGCATCTAAAAAGTGGGAGAGAGAATTTCCCAAAGGCAAAATCCAAAATTTTCAAAATTACTTTACCACCCTTAAGAGCACTTATAATCAGCTACAGCAGACTGAATGGGAATTGATATGTCATTAGAAAGTACTTTGTATAGCTGTTCTGATCAGGAAAAAAAAAGCTTCTAATCTAAAGCAACTTAACTGTAAAACAAGAGTTTGCAAGAACTGGTCCATTATCAATTATTTAAAAAATATATTAAACATAAAAATACAGGTTTTGATTTATTTTCATTAGCTTTCATGGCAATAATATGGGAATCTTAAGTGAAAATGAGTCAAGTTCTACTAGAACTACACCTTAAAATTATTTGAAAAATAAGCTGTCTTTTTTTGGATTTGTTCTGATAAAAAAGTTGCAGGGTCAGTTAATTCTATTACTGTTCTTGAAAACTATTTTAACACCTTCGTTTCCAACATTTAGTCTGTAGTTACTCTTCTATTAGCACTCTATTAATAGACTCAAATAATAAATGGAAGCATTTTTTTTTTACTATTTTGAAAAGATCAATTAATATATATGTTTGTGATTTTAAAAAAATCCACCTATGACTAAAATGTGCAGTAAATTACTAAAAATGTAACATAATAGAAAGGATAAAGAGAATCTAAATATTTATAATGCACAAGATTGATTTTAACATGATCAAAATAAATAAGAGATGGGAAGAGACTGCAGACCGAAGGGGGTTGTTTTGTTGATGTTCAGTGACGCATAGATTACTTTTAGAAATGCTCACACTTAGAGGAATATTAACCTAAAAATGCATGTGCATAGTGCTTTGGAGTACCATTATTCTACTTTTTTGGAGGAGGACAGGGGGGAAAGGGGAAGATACTTTCATCCTTCTTCTATTGGCAGCCCAATTGCATGGTGCCCACAGCTCAGACAAGATTACTCCAGTCTTCTGATGTATCTTCCATGTATCTATTAGACAGGTTTTGGTGTCACAACTATTCACCCATGTGAATGCACAGTGGAATGTACTGTGGTCCATACCATACGACATTTTATCACACAAAATCAGGTTGAAGCGATACAGATGCACTGCACGACAGCAGATCGATAACAGGAGTTGCAATATTCACTGGAAAGAAAGTCAGTTCAATTACAAAACACCATTCCCAGGACAGCAGATACAGGCTCGTTTCCCTGGGTTCTGAAAGCAGAGGCTGGAGAAATGAACTATTTTGAGGTAAAAAAAAAAAAAAAAAAAAAGTAATTAGAAGGAAAACGCAATGAGCCTAGGAGTACGGGAGGACCATGGCACAGCACACAACTGGGTTAAGGAAGATGGAAACAGTGATAAAGAAAGCAGGTTCTCTATGCAGTTGGGTGAGAAGCGTAAACAGGGAAACCGTTAATTTCTCCTTGGAAGCAAAGGGGCACAGAGCTCTCTGTATCAGCTATTACTCCTGTTTTTCTCAGGTCAAAAACTATATTTCAATTACTTATTACTCATGTGCAACAATATCATAAGTAGCTGGATAAACTCACTAAGATTCAGGCTAGAAATAACTCAGCAAATATAAATTGCAGTTGGAAAAGACATTTCTACACTTCCTTTCCATACATTCCTCAGCAGTCTCTAAGCAGGTTTATACAGTTGTAACTTAAGCCAAAAATTGTTAACTCAGACTATTTTATCCTTCTTAAACAGACCCTTGTTCTGCAGATATTAAACCACTATTCCCTTGTCCTAATTAGCCGCAACAGCAGCAGAAACTACTTAAACAAGCAGTGTCCCAGGCTTTCAATTATATTAGAAGCTAGTCAAGCTCTATCATAATCAGAAAATGATCCTCAGCCTGTTGACACGCAGTGAAGTCTGCATCATTTCAGTCCTGATCTTATTTGATAAAATGCCCTGAGAAGAGGAACATGACAGACTGAGAGAATAAACAAAGGCAATAGTGCACAGACGGTCCACCCAGCATAATAGCCCAGCACGAGGTCTCACTAGCACTAGCAACCAGTGTAACTAGCACTAGTTGCATCACCCTTCTACCTTGCAAACCTTTCTGAAGTAACTGAGGCTGTTCTCTCCCACGAAATCCATGCAGGGTACCTCAATTAAAACCTGCAGGTTCACCAGCCCACTTTCCTGGTAGATGATAAAGAGGGAGGAGTATATTGATGTTTTTATTTTTTATTAGAAAAGCTGCATATGGCAAATGATCTCTTCAAAGCAGAAGAGTTAGTATAAAGTTATACTAACTTGAAATGTAATTAATTACCTTTTCCCCTTTAACATATGACTACTTGATTAAAAAAATGAAATGCTTATTGCAGGAGCACGTTAGGGAAAAGTTAAAATTGTTTGCACCAAGCTTCTTCCCATACGCTGTTCTGATTTATTTTTCCTATATAATTTGTACCTCAATTTTCATTTAGTAACAATTTGTAAGGACATCTTGTTGCTATCTTAAAAAAAAAGTACTAGGTATTTTTGAACAGATTACAAATCTCCCATTTTAATGGATATCTGGGCACATTTTACCATCTAATCTAGGCATTCAACTACAAGTTTGTCTTCCAAAACTTAATTTAGAAGTGTATTTAAGCCACCATTAAACACACACACAGACACAAACATGCTCACTACGGCAAGAAGCGCGGCTGTCATCCTGCCTGGGCCACGAAGCTCAAGCCAGGCCTGGGGCTGCCCAGCAAACAGCTCTCTCTTCCTGCAACCCCCCTTTGCGACCGCTCCTCAGCCTGAGGCTGGGGCAGGATGACCGGGAGGGCAGCGGCAGCTCTGTGCGGGGCAGAGCGGGAGTCCCCTGCCGCCTCGCGCTCGGCTCCCCTCCCAACCTCGGGCTGCAACCCACGCCTACACCTGCGCGTGCCCTGTGGCCACCATGACCCTTTGGTCGCTTCCATACGATGGGGCGCCTTGCCACGTGCCAGGAGACGCCCCTCTGACCCCATAGTGAAGATATTGCCACCGGGACACGAGGACCTGCCGGCAGCGGCCTTTGGGCGCCCGGGGGCCGGCGGGGCGGGGAGCGNCTGCACGGGCGCGCGTCGCAGCGCGTGCCCGGAGAGGCCCCGCTCGCGGCCGCCCTCCTCCCCGGCCCTATCACTGTGCTCCAAGCACCGTAATAACACACGCGGGTTTACAACACTACCATCGAATAAAAATTCCGCATTGTAAGTCTCCCTCTCTCTAAGCTAGAAACTCACAGTTCACTTTGTACGTAATTTGGTAAGCCTTACACTTAATGTAATTTTTAATGAAAATCATTCTCCTATATGCGTTTTTAATACTATGCTCAGCAGCTTCCACAGAAAAAGCTCCCTGAAAGCACAGCCAAAGAAGCTTTCTACCTGTATTAAAAGCATAAGTTGGGAGAGTTCCCACTCTTGCTGCCAGGATAGCAGATGCAAACAGGAATTACATCTAGAAAGGCTCAAAAATTAATGAACAACAAATCAGACTCTAAAAGGTTTTTTTAAAAACAGCACTGTGTTACATTTTAACTGGAATCACCAAGAAATGCTAATGCAGTGGTAAACACGTTATCTTAGTGGCATAAAGTAGTGAACTCAAGACAACAGCAACAGGGCGGTTACTGTACAATCCACACAAACACACATGGAAAGAAGGAAATACTACCTGACAGCACATGAGTTGATGGAGATTTATTTTAGGCCATGGCCTACACGGTTCACGTGCTAGGGGAAACATCACCACCACACTCTGGGCATTCACGCACATGAAAGCTCTGTTTGCAGTCTTAGGGTCTGAAATGATTAAGCAAAACACTTTACACTCATAACACTTAGTAGTGATTCTGCAGGGAAAAGGACTATCCTTTCCATGAAAGCCATTGTGCCTAGATCATAAGGTAGGAAATTGAAAAAAACAGAATATTAAACCTTGCTTGCATTTCAGTAATTGCCTACACTACAAATTTGCTGTTCCTTTTTGGCAGTTAATATTCTATTACTAGGAAAACATGGATCATAATGCCTTCTAATTAACTCTATTAGTTATATGTATTTTCCTGCTGTTATTCAGGGTTTAATAGAATGAGCAAACAAAACCTCACAGCAAAATGTGCTCCATCATCTACACAACTACACAAACATTTCATGGTTTTAGCTCCAGTGATACATGCTCTTCTCAAATATGTCATTTTCACTGATTTGGAAGAGAAAGCACCGTCACAACTATGAGCAGAATCTACTCACCTAATGTTAATATATGTTTAAGTTTGCAGGTAAAGAGATCCACCACACTCTCAATTTAGTAAAGACTGTATTAGGTGCTCTATTTAACAAAAAGCATAGAAAAGTCTTGTAAATCATATGACAATAAAAAAATATTATTTAATAAGTCTGAGACTAGCATATCTATATATCTTGGGGCATATTTTTACTCTTATGATACTTTATATTGGAATTTATGTGTAACATATCTTTTTATATCATTTCAGTTCTACACATATGTATATGTAATAGACTATGTAGAGTCTATACTATAGATTTGGACTATAGAAATAGACTGTAAAAACAGAGTATCAACCCTTTTAATCACACACCTGACATTAAAAAAAAAAAAAGGCAGTGGAAAGAGGAAAAGGGCTGTTTGTCAGGATAGCTTTTTTTTTAGGATCAGAGTTTGCGGATAAGATATTCTGCTCTCAGTTCCTGTCATACAGACACACTCCCCTTTAGGCAATGTCCCAGTCAAATTATGGAGGAATTCTCCAACACCGTGAATTGTACCCCGTAATGAACTGACAGCTGTGAGTGCAGCTCACAGGCACAGAAGTACTGTGTTCCCTTTGGGGAACTAAGCTAAGCAGTCCTGGGCTACACGGTCTCTGGCATTTCTAAATAATCAGCTTGTACAGGTTGAAGTAGAAACAGTCTAATAGCTCAGCGCTGACGGAGTGCCGCGCACTAGTTCATGTCCAGAAAGACTGAAGCCTTCCAAACAAAAGCAGGAGTAAAAAGTAGATTTTGAGGCTGCCTAAAACATCACATCCAAAATAAGTTCTTCAAAGCAAGGAAACTAAAATAGTTTATCAGTTCTTCTGAGTGCTTTCCTCAGTCTATACACTACAGATTGAACTGGATTAACAGACCAATAAATTACTCTTAACTTGAGAAAAAAAAAAAAAAAAAGGTAAAGCAGTGGTTGATGTCACAAAATAGGGGAATAAAAATCTCCTTCTTGGCAGTATGGCCTTGGCCTGAAAACCAATGATAAACATAAAAAAAACAATGATAGACATAACCATATTTTGGTAATATAAAAAAATAACCCCTTTGGTAAAGATATATGAACTTATTCATCTTCTCAAAGTACCCACCTAACTTATTCACTCCCCCTTCCCACTTAATTCTACAATCAATAATCCAAAGGAAAGACACAAAATCTTGATTTCTCAAAGGATTACAGGATGATGAGCATAAAAATTGGTTTGATTTACATAGCGGGAAAGTCGTCCGTACACATACCACAGAAACAGCACGCAGTCGAAGTTGGAGGCTTCTGTGACCCAGGTAATACAAACATTCTTTAACAATATATTTATTTAGGCAGAAATTAATAACCCACAAAATAAGTAATATCAATTTTTGTACTCTTAACAATAAGTAGAACAGGAACAAAAAGAGAGGACACCTAGTGGTGATCAGTGATAATTATGATTGGATAATATCTCACATAGGCAATAGACAAAATTGTTAATATAGCACCTGATTCGGCAATGTCCTTACAGACTTGCTCAGTTTTCAAACACTTCAGTGTGACTCGGCATGTAAGCAGGCTTGTGCTTGGGAGCTTTGCTGAATCAGTATTATTGTGAGGATCAGGAATAAAACAGTAAAAGTAGAATAGGACAATTTCATATAATGTGCTCAGAAATTCTGGGAAGGTTTCATTAACCACTTGAGGGTAGCAATGGCAACAATGTAGCCTCATTAACCTAAAAATGGTTAGGAGAAATGAAAAACAGTTTTCAATACAAATCAAACCAAAATAAGATATGGCTGGAATACACAATCATTGCATGTTTTATAAAATATAACCTTCTTTGAGTCTCTCATAATAAGCATTCAGTCACTTTAAAATATGTTCCTATTCTACATTACTAGGCATCTCTGAATTGCTAAGATTTAGAGTGCAGTTTTAGGAGTACAGGTTTTATTTATTTATACATCTAGTCTCTCCCGTGCTTTGATTGTAACAGTTTTAAGCAAAGCCAAACTCTATTTTTCAAGTAGCTTCTGAAAAATGCTGTGATTGGAAAGAACAAGTAAATTTATATTGAAAGTAAACGTAAAGCAAAAATGGCATAGAATTTGAGATCTCGTAATTGAAACTGAAATTCAAATGAAAAAGTTGAAAAAATATTTTAAAATTAAACAAATTCACTGTAACAATATATTTCTTCTTCATTATTCATATCTTTTATTTTTTATTGTTGAGTTACCTAAAAATATAGTCAAGTACTAGGAATAGCTAATTAGCTTCATGCAAGCTTATGTAAAATGTTCAGGGGTCAGCAGCTTAAACAGTAACAATCTCTCTTAGAAGCATTTTACAAAAAACAATTGTGAATTAGATCACTCAATATTTTATTATTATTGTATCTGAAGCAAATATATGTCCTTGTATTGGCTTGGATTTAAGTTATTCACTGGCCTGTTCTCTGTATCTTCACTTCCTGATATCAAACAAACTGTACAAGTTCTCTCATATTGGATTCTCTGTACATAGTAAAGTTATGCTAAGCAATAAGATCCAGTTCTTACTACTCAATATATTTTTCAGGAATCTATCCTAATAAAAAACAACCCATCTGTAAGAAGTTATTGCTAAAATATAGTTTCTGCAATCAGCATTTTAAATAGCTAACTTTATTTGCATATTAAATTATATAATTTTACCTAAATAAGTATATAATCTCTTTTTTTTTTTTTTTTTTT
>VZSV01000003.1:6577181-6602473 GCA_013398735.1 Nothocercus julius
GAACAAACTGTTAACATCAGACTAATACAAATATGTCATTATATTTTATGCATATCTTGCACCACAGGTTTCAGCTGTTCCCTCATAACTATTAAAGAGAAAGCTTCTGAAACAAGCACATTACCTCAATATTACCATATAAGCCTTAGCAGCTTGATACTGGTTTAACCAATTGAAAAGATGTCGAAATAAATAAATAAAAGGAACTATGCTTCAAAAACAGCATATAATAAGCTTTCAAATTATTGTCTACTCATCCTAAAGTTCAGGAAACATGAGGCTAGGAAAGGAAAAGCCCAAACAATTTCACCCTCTCTTTTCTGTTTAAGGACATAAATACCCCTCCGTGCGATAAGAGTAATTTTAAACAACTTTGTTCATTATTCAGTTTTCCAGGAATTATCCTCTTGGCATTTTTTTATGAATGACAAGTTTGGTGATCATCCTCTCAATATTTTTAACATAATGCTCTTTAATCTGGATCCAAATACGAAACATTTTAGTTGTAGTCTGCATTACATTTAAAACCCACCTGTATAATTCATACGGAAAAAGTAATAAAGCCTTTTAACCACACGCAGATAAACAGGGCCCAGTTTCGTGTCATCAAGCTGGTTAACAGCTGTTCCCCATCATGCATGTACAAACACCCACAATACAGAAAAAAATTAGTATCATTAGCAAAGGTTTCACTGACTGTCACCATGGGACAATCCAACTACTGCTGTCTAGTCCAGCAAAGTTCATCCCTCCTGGATTTATTATTTTAAAAGATTGCAATGTTATAACATGTAATTTCTCAGAAGCTGAAATGGATCGCCAGTTAGAATACTTTCCCACCCAACATTCAAATTAATAAATTGCTGTGATAGCAACAGTCAAATAACAGAACCTACATAACTGCCTATATTTCTGACATTTCAAAGAGCTAGAGATGATGGTTGCATGCACTTCATTTGGAGAGTTATCAAATTCTACCTAGTCTCCATATTTGCCCCAGATACCGGCGTGTTCCTGTTTAAAAGGAGTCAATAAACTTAAAGTTGCTGTATTAGAGGTTCAGCAACAAAGAAAGGAATAGTACTACTTCAGATCCTGTCTTACCTTTCTGAGAATATCCAGGGAGAATGATAACATGTTATTAAATCTAAAATCAGGGACTCAACTTATTTTTTAATGTGCTTGCAAAGGAAGGATCATAGGACAAACACTTCTCGAGTTTTATTAGTGGAAGCGGATGCAAACAGACGGCCCAGAAAAATCTTCTTTGTTCTTGAAGAAATCAGCTACCATTAGCTACAGATTACACTGCTGGCTTGGATTATATCCTCTGGTCTCTTCTAGCCCCATTTAGTGCGAGTTTCAACTATTCCTTATTCCTGATTTAGAATACTTGATTTATCTTTGACAACAGAGGCAACAACAACAACAAAAATATCTGAAGTTATGGTAGAACTGCAAGATGTTCCTAATCATTTGCCTTAATTAAACTGCGTACAAAACTGCCATGCTCTTTTCCCATGTAAAAAGTACTTCTGCAGTGCATTATAGGAAGCAAAAAGATACAGAATTTACAAAAATAATAATAAAAATAATGACTGATTCAAGGAGGGTTTTGAGAAACAGCTATGAAGAAGCAGCTATGATTCTAAGTTTTATACTTAGTATCATCCAGGATCAGGCCTTTTTAAATATAATTTGACTTCACTTGTGAGAAAGCTTGGCATCTAGGCTTCTGTAAAGCAGGAATGTAAGGCTTTCAAAGCAACAGAACCAGCAGAAACTCACCAGAAAGGATACCATTTAATCTTTCAATATTCATTTAATTAAAAAAAAAAAGTAAGTAAAATTTATGCAAGTCCATTTTTAATACTGTCCTTAAGTGAAAATGTTTCACAAAATAATTCTCAGTACTCTTAGCTGCATGAAAGGCTTAAAGAACAGCAGTTATTTTTCCTGTGTTTTAGCATTTCCCTTTAAAACATATTATGATATTTAGATCTACAGGAATGGGGCAGGGAAGAAATGAAATGACTGAATCATGGTGTTATGTGCCAAAGTTTCAAACACTTTCTAGCCCTAAGGATGCCAAATTAGGGAATGCCATAATTTCCTGGAAATGTCATCATGCCAAATTGGCAGGAAGCATAAGGTCATGTCTGGAAATAGTGGAGTTGACAGTTTAGAAGGAAATGACTCAAAATTTGAACGAGAAGTAAGTATTCTATATATTCAGCCTACGTACAAGCCTTCAGACAAGGAGTGTTCTAGGAAATCTACTCAATTGTAAACGGATTCAATTTCTCCTGGAATAGAAAAATGGGAACATGGATTTTAAGTTCTCTTGGATTACAAAAGCGTTTAACTCACATCATTGCTAAGTGCTATTCACTGAACTCACAGGCAGCTCTAACTACTTCCTAACATTTCTGACTAACTCTCATTATGAGCTTGTGCTCCTGGTGCTGATGGTGTCAAAGGGATTTTCAGTCTCTGTGGTTAACAGCCTGAATCAGAACTGAACTTCCCTGTGCTTTCTTCAAAAAAAGGCTTTTTCCACTAGCACCTACATGTAACTACAACCAGTGAGTAAAAACCTTTGATTCCATACTGGTTCTGCGTAGGTCTCTGGTGAGAACAATTATATCTAGAGGAATAAGGTCTTAGAGAATAAAAATATAAACATATCTTACCTCTTCCCACTGGTGTATGTATCTAATCAGTCTTGAAAGTCGTAATAAACGTAACAGGCTGAGGATTTTTGTAAATCTCACGATACGAAGTGCTCTTGCTGTCTTGTAAACCTCTGAATCCATTCCTTTTTCTACAATGAGAAAGATATAATCCACTGGTATTGATGAGATGAAGTCAACCACAAACCAGCTTTTTAAGTAATTCATCTTAATGACTTTAGGGTCCAGTATTATTTCAGAGCTGTCTTCATTAACAGTCCCAGTTCTAAAATTCATGATCAAGTCCAATAGAAAAACAGTGTCTGATGCCACATTGAAAATAATCCATGGTGTTGTTGTTTGTTCTGTGAAGAATGTGATTCCAACTGGTATAATGACAAGGTTTCCAACCATCATTATGAGCATGATTAAGTCCCAGTAAAACCTAAGAAATGGAAGAAACAGAATGGTTGATGTAAGGCGGTATAACTCGCTTAGAAAGATGATCTCTATCTCTCCATCACCTTCATCTCAAGCACATTTTTGGCTCTGTACAAATTAATTACTGAACTAAAATACTGTAATGCATGGTCAGCTTTGCCATAAAATGCATATCTGTTTAGTAGCTATGCTACGCTACTGGAGGTACAAGCTATAGGAGAATGCTGATATATTTTGTTAACGCTCAGGAAACTCTTTAACTCATTTGATACATTCAGAGTCAGCAAAGAAGACAAAGTAATTTAAACATTTTATTATATGCCTTACTTCTCAAGGATATGCATCTAGGATGAAGTCAGCACCGTGGCTTATCACTTCACAGCATATCTGAAAGGTGCACATGTGGCATTCAGTGGCCTTCTCCAAACTCCTGTCAAAATCTATTACCATGTTTATATAAGTAAAATTGATGCTTAGTGGCAACCACAAGTGCTTTAGCAATGTGATTAATTTTTTTTCATGGCTTCCATCCAAATGGAAACCCAAATACCTAACAGATAACATATTAAACATAAGTACCTCTTTGCAAATGTGCTCCTACCATTACTTTGCTGGAATAAAATTATTGGAAGTGAAAAAAGCACTGAAGCAAAAAAAAAAAAAAAAAAAAAAAAAAAAAAAAAAANAAAAAAAAAAAAAAAAAAAAAAAAAAAAAAAGAATAAAGAATTAGATAATATCAAAACCTACTCCGACTTTTACAACCTAAATTGAACTTTCATGCATTTTTACAACCTGATAACCTGTCTTTCAGAGTTGAATAATAGCTGTAACTTTCACAGTGAGAATTGGATGCTATATTTCACTGTTTTGTTTCAGAAGTATCTAAAGGTTCCTCTTCAAACCCCACTGAAAACAGAGTTTGGTACAGATGGTAAAGAGCCAGACTCACATCTTTAGTATCTTCTATAGAAACAATGAGTAAGGCTGCCTATTATATAGAATATAGATCTATTGTGATGAAAGATTTAAAGGAGATGGTAATATGCACAGAATTTAATGAATGATGATAACTCCTAATCGATAAATTACCATGGAAAGTTATTGTTTAATAAAAAGAACTCAAAGTGAACCTTAGAAAACACAACCCAAAGGATGACCTCTTGTTCTGTTGGAGAACAGGTTTAACACTGTAATCCAATGCCGAGCAGACAGTTGGATGAGATAGCCTCCAGCAATTCTTTCAGACTTAAAATTCTATGGCTTTTAATACGTTTCCATGCAACACTTCCCTTTCTTGTGTTTCTCAAATAGCACAATAAAAATACATATGTACTAACGGAGATATCATGAGAACTACACACACGCAGCACTCAAGGGCAACATGACCAGCCCTTGACCATCTGACCAGCCAGACTTGCTCCAGGAAGGCACAGAAACAACTGCTCAGCAGGCTCAACTACTGCTCTCCCCAGACTCACTGCCCTTTCCAGACGTCGGGAAGGCAGGAGGGGCTTCACAAAGACCTGGCTGCTCTGGATCCAGAGCAGCCTAGGGCTGCAGCGCTGAATTCCAGCCAGCTTCCACCACAGCAGCATAAACTTCCTACCATGCCAGACACCCCGTCTTGATAAACGTCCGTGGCAATCAGAAAGAAATACTGAGAGAGGATAATTGTTCATTTGGCCTCAGAAAGCTTCAGAGCCATGAACGACTTGACTTGCTCACAGCATATGGATGATATTATGTTCCTTAGACTGCCTATTAAACTCTTCAAACAGTCCACATTTACAGCTGCCATTTGTTTCACATTTATTTCTCAAAAAAAAAAAAAAAATCTGTTTGGAGATTGCAGACATGAGAATATAAAATAATTAGCTGTAACTGCACAATAGTAAGGTGAGAGCACATAGGATTGAAAGTGCATTAGAATTCTCAGTTGTGAAACTCTTTACTCCAAGGAAAATCCAGCAAGGCTTTACCATCACCTGAAAGAGTTGCTAGCAAAGTACTTTCATAAAAGACTTTCCAAGAACTTCTTTGTGCAGCACAAGCAATGCACTTTCTGTCTAAAAAATCTGCAGTCTTACTATTGAGGTGAAGACTAATTGCTAGAAATATTTAGAGTTTTATCTAGGCTGTATGTATTTTTAATTATGGCTATAACTGTAAAATGGCAAAAACTTCCAAATTTCTCTTGTCATTCATTTGGTCCATTTAATACTCTTACTGCTTTACCAGATTCCTTTTCAACAATCTAAAATTACCACAGGGAAGGAACAGCTGCTTTAATGTATCACCGCTACTATGATCTACAGTTACAACTACCACGAACACTTTTACAGTGTTATCAACCAAAATATTTCATCAACCTGATTTGGGAGAATACACTTCTCCAAGGAACCTTGAAAATGGATGGAGAAAAACTAGAATAAATTCATCTCTCACAAGAGATAAATACAGTCATCTGTGGCTCACTCCTAATCAAAGTATTGCTTAACTTCAAATTGAACTTTAAGTGTAACCAGCACATAACCAGTAGTTATGTTACTAAGGCTAACCAAAGCCAAACAAAGACTAACTATTCAAGCAAAATAAAGTATAATAATAAACCAGATGATTTTAGGCTATAGCAACCCACTATTTAAATGGTCTTTATGCACTGTGGTTATGCAAAACACACTGCCCTCCTGATGCTGAATGTCAGTTTAAGTTAAATTATATGAGTTAGGGCTTCAGTAATGAAATAACATCGAAAGGACTATGAGACTGTATCAGTTTTGTGTTTACATTTTTGTCCAATATGTAGTACAATTTGATTAGTTACTAAGAAAAGGTCTTATTGCATTATGATTCATTTTTCATTTAAAAAATGTATCATCACTTTTCCTACAGAAAAATGTTTCCAAGTGCCATTCTGTTGCTCCTGTTACATGACACTTTTCTTTCAGGTGAGAAAAACTAGATGTTACTCTTGGTATTGCCCTTCGGTGACCTGTGCAGAGGCAGTAATACAATGCGTTCCCTGCCCGTCTGTTCAGAAAGTCCTATGCGTGTAACTGAGAGAAAGGCGAAAGGCCTCAGTGGTGCAACGAGCTGCTCCTCAGACACAGAGCAGCAGCCCTTTCCTTCAAACTATTATAGCATTCATATTTCCTTTTCTATTTTTATTTAAAGGAGGATGATTGTAAATTTAAAGCTCAGAATTTCAAAGTTCTATATTTTTATAACTATTTTAAAATGTTGTCAATAAGGAAGAGACAGGCCTATAGCACAGACTTGTAGAAAATGAGGAAAAAATAAGATCCTGAGGGATTAAATATCCTTATGAGCTTAGAATGAGATGGAAGAACTAACTCCAACATTTTTCTTCACTTAGCAAAGAGCTCAAGAGCTTATTGTTCCTCTGAAGCTAAATCAGCACTGCTACTATTCGTTGCAGGACTAAGTAAAATAAAGAGGTTAACACAGCAATCTGCATTGAATTAGTATTACTGAAAAAAAAAATGCTTCTAAATGACATTTTTAATATCTATAAGTGAAATACAGTCTAAAAAGTATTGGAAAAGGTTTTCAAAGACAGCCTTGAAATTTATTCTAAAGAACTAATTTACCTAAAAAGATCGCACTAATTATTACACTGACATTTTCAAATAAAACTATTTTGATTCACAGTCCTGCTACATCGATCTTTTCCCTCATACCTATTATGCTTTCAAAACTTACTGACAACAGCACATTTTACACCTCAGGAACATACCAAAGTTTTGGTGTTTACTTGTTGGCCAGGTGATGAACAACCTGCTTAAGCTGATTGCCTACCCAAGTACTGATAAAGAACTATTTAGCTGATGTGAGTTCATATTTGTACCAAGCTTAATAACGTACACCACTATAAATTCTAAGGGGCATTTTATTGTCTATCTTATACTTTCAAGAGAGAGGAGAGCAGTTTTTAAAGAAGGAAAATTTAGCTCAACGTCAGTTAATTTGCTGTCTAGTTCACTGTATTTACAGTGTAAAAAATCATTTGTATATGCTTTTCTTATTATTTCCTGGTTGCTGGCCACTGACAAGCATGGATGGGGAAGCAGTCATAATATGTTTGTATCATTGGGTTTTGTTTTTTTTTTTTTTTTGGTTATACGATTATTCTTAAGGCATGTCCAGAGAGCTCTAGGGAAAGCCAATGGCCTCATGGATGACACCAGCAGCATCCAGTGCATACCCCACTAAGGTACTGGGTGGTATGACTTGAGGCTACAGGTCTTTGCTTAAGATCACAGCTTTTTTGAACTCTACAAAGATCAATACAAATCTTTTTAAGAGCTTTTTAAGAGTTTTATGATAAACTTAGTCACACATAGTCATCAGTCATATAGCAGAAAGCCTTTGGAAAGATGCTCATTCAAACTAAAATGTCTTTCAGACCAAATCGGATTCATCTGGGGTGATTTTACTGTGTTCATTCACAGAAATAGTAATTGTAGAAAATTCTATCAAGTTTTCCAAAGGAAAGCTGCCTCCTCTTCAGTCAAATCTCTTGCCTGGCTGCTTTCCCTGGCTCAGTGAAATGAATATTCTGACATTTTTTCTCTCACCTTCAAACATAGCTTTATTTCCTTTCCTTCATGGATCATCAATTCCCCTAACAGAGAAATCAATGTCCTATCCCAAATAAAGCAATCTTACTAAAGACAACCATAATTTCAAACTTTATCACAGCATACTGTAACGAGCACAAAACTTGATATTATCCACATCAGAATTTAATTTTTAAAAGAGATGACATCTTGCTGTTTACCTCTATTAGTGTTATTATTTCAAAACGGAGAGCAAGACATGCCTGAAAAATCAGTAACTTTCACATAATCTTGCTGGCATGTGCTGCAAGAGAAGGGGGGTTTTCCTCTAGTGATCCAGATTCTTCCAATGCTTGCACAGGTGCCTGTGCTTGAAAATCCTCTGAATCCCAGCCATGCAATCACATCGCAATCAACCCGAACGTGAGGACATTCCCTTCTGCCCAGCTATGCATTTTCATTCGCTTTTTCCCTTTCTTCCTCCTTCCCCCGCACCCAACATACACAAACAAACACTTTAAAGGATTTTCACATTTGCCTCTGCTGTCTAGAAGAAACACACTACTTCTGGGAAAAAGACATTTAAATGAAATATTAAACTAGCTATATTTTGCTCATAAATATTATATTCAACATTCTTTATGCAACCAATTCTGTTTAAATTTTGCAAGTGCATGGAGTGCTTTCATGATTTTGACTCTGCATATATGATTTATGAGATATGACCTCTGAATGTGTAATGTGAAAGACAATAAAAAATGCTGCAATATTCTGCTTTGAAAGATTCCAAAATTTTAAGTTTTCTTAATACAGCTTTATGATTGGCTTAATATGTATGCTTTAAAACAGCTGGTGAAACATTCTTCACATTTGTAAGCGTCAGGTTACCACCAGGTTTTTTTATGCAGTTATTTTTGTTTTGTCCTTCTATACAGATAAAACCTTTCTCTCGCATAAGTGTATTTAATTTCACAAAGCTTTAGGGAAGCAATAGTTTTATTAAAAACAAACAAAAAAAAAACTCCTGCATTCTCCTGGAACTTGATTTATAGCTTTATTCCCTTCCATTTCAACCCTGAAGTTTTCTAACTGCTACAAAGTTGCTACAAATGAGGAATCCTGGAAGGCTGAAATGGAGCTCCTTCCCTGGCCGACTCCAGTTGGGATTAAAGTACATGGTACATTAGAGTATTAAGAGCTTTAAGAATGACCCAACTAAGAGCATTTTTTCAGCTTAAAGCATTGAGTTTGAACTGCAGGAACATCTCTAAGACTAAGTAGAAGTATTTGACACTTTCTCAAATGAAAACATTTCATCAATTTTTTCTATTTTTTTTTCATTTAAAACAAGTCAAGTACCTGAATTTTCCCTGAAATTTTTCCTGAAAGTCCCTTAGTTATACAGAGACTGGTGGAAAACCAGAAAGGCTTTCTCTGCTTGCCTGAGGCCAGCAAGTCTGGGATGAGGCAGAGGCTTAAATTCAGAAAACTCAGTTTCACTGCAGGAATTACAAGCAGTGATGGAGCTGGGAGTCTATCAGACCAATCATTTAATTCTGATTAAGACTAAAACCAATAAATAAATAAATAAATAGAGAGTTTCTGGACCACCAGAAACCTTCATATGTTTTGAGACTAATATAGAAGTCTTTTGTTTCAAGGTTAATAAGCTTACATGTGTTGTTGATATTTTTTAAATATTGATGCTACTTCCTATTTGCTATGAGAAAAGGATTGAGAAAGATTAATGAAGTTCTACAGTGCTGAGTCCCCTTTTTTATATAGCTATACATTGTATCTTAACAATATCTGTAGAAATTTTGTCTGTAAAAATTAGCAAGCTTTATGATTTCAGATTTTTTTTTCTTGAGCTGTAACTGGTGATAAAACACAGATGTTTTATCATAACAAATCATAGTACTGTCCATCTAAAGTGACTTTAAAAATAACTGATTGCCATTAAATTGATACATTTGTAATATTAAGTAAATTCTGCTACCATTTAAGATGGGCTTGTTTCACCAAAAACTTATCATTTTTTTGTACTCATGCAGTACCTCTTGTCCAAACTTTTTAAACTATTTTACACATATTAAAAAATTAAGTCGTGGATTCCTGAGGTGGAAAAGGGTAGAGGATAAATATTGCTTTCACTGCATATGGAGGGAGGATGGAGAGAACTGTCACGCTAGCTTGTTAAAGGACACAGTAAAATAATCCAGAAAGGCAAAAAACCACAGAGTTTTAGTTAGTTGATTTTATTCACCAGTACAAGATTTTTGTCATAACAACATCCACTACTAACTGATTGTTACAGGCATTGGCTTATCAATTAGTAAACAGCAATTAGTGCAATGAAATGGAGTACCCAGCTTGTCCTGGTAAAATGCTAGAGCGTTTCTTCCAGAACCTTCAGGCGAGATCCATAGGAGTATGTGCTCTTTGCACCAGAAGCAAGGCGAGTTTTGGAAAAGTATTGTATTTTTAGTGAGTTTGGTATGGCTGCAATTTTTAGTGCAGCGAGACCAGCCTGCCTGCGCAAGGCTTCGCACTTCCCTGCCTTGCTGCTCGGGACAGCACCCAACATTTCCCCATCGTGTTTCTGCCACGCTGGCTGAGTTGGTGCAGTTTGGCAGGTTCACTGTTAACTCTTCATTTGCCCCAAAAGAACAAGGAAAATTATGCCATATGCCATTATTATTTCATAATATGATCCATTCTTCAGTTTTAGCCAATAATTTCCTTCCATAAGTGCTCAAATACACATGATGTTTGCAGCTCCTTTTCACCCAGAGAAACTTATTAAGCTACAGTAGAAAGATTAAAGCCCAACTTCCACTTAACCTTGCGCAAAAACAGGAGATTATTCTCGGTGCAGTTCTGATACTATCCTGCAATTCCCCGGCCTTCACATGGTTCCTTCCTTCCCTAGCCCCATTCCTCAGTGAAATACAGGGTAGTGCTCCTGGCCAGGTAGCTCCTAGCAGGAAAAGCTGTTGAGGAAGAGTGAAAGCACACAAATAGGTTTCATGATGGAAAAAACTTGAAGCTGACCTGTTTGCTGACCTGTACTCTGATTAAAATATTGCAGATCATCAGAACTGCTTCAGCACCAGCGTGCCTCACAGCACAGTTAATGAGTCTCCTTGAAATTTATCCCCTCCTCTCAGCATGTTAGACTGCAACCTGTGGATGTGAGACAATTCTCTGTAGGTACTCCAACTGATTTGTTTCTGTTTCAGGTGAAAAAGTCTTAAACCAAACCAGACTTGCCAGCATACTGATTCTTTAAGCGACAGCACACTTCTGTAGTAGAACACTTGTAAAAAACCATTCGTATTCTCAAATTAGAAATGACCAGTTCACAGGCATGAGAAACAGCCTGAAAGAGACAGAGATCTAAAAATATCTCAACTGCAAAAATACTGCAATTTCTCATGTTGGAATGCATGCATTAGTTAAGAATTTGTACTGACTTTAATTTTAAAGGAACTGTTTAGTAATATCATATTTAGGATACCTCTATATTAAGTAGCAATTGACAGATTTAGGTGGGGAGTAACCTTCCACAATCCATGCCAACAAAATGGCCTGTGGAAGGAAGGCAATTTAAACCAGACCCCCCTCCCTGCCCCACAAAAATAATGTTTTTTAGGGGGAGGATGAGTGCACCTTAAAGTTTTCTACAAAATGGCAGAAACCTGCAATAGCACTATGGCTAACATGCCAATTAATAGTAATACGTTATCTCCCATTTACCCTCAGAGACAAGAGAGGAAATGACAGGGGAAGTTACTCCTCAGTAGCTATTGGCACATCTCAGTCACAGGCACTGAAGGGCCTGTGACCACCAAAAAAGTTGTAAAATGAGTTTTGTGAGGTGAATTCTTCTCATAATGAGAAGAGTAATACCCTCAACTCAGTTCACACCAGCCACCAAGATTTCTGGGATTTTCATACCTACTACTATAACTACTACTAACAATTCAATCCTGCAACTTGAAAGTAAAAAACTGTCTCTAGGTATATAATTCTATAGATACAGTAGGAACTGACAAGCAACCTCAAACATTAACTTTTGCTTGGGAAAAAAAATGTGGTACATCACTGTAAGTAAGACCAGGCATACAGTTAGACATGGATTAACACATTATGTTTAAATTAAAAAATGAAGAAATCTTCAGATATTTTGAAGGAAAAAACATCACAGAGAGAGGGGAGAGGAGAAAAAAAGAGTAGGCATGGAGCAAGTTGATGGATTCCATATGAGGACATTTTTGTTTAGTCTTTCCCCATGAATGAAAAAAAAATGTATACACAACTGAATACTTATACACCCTTACATATCTACTCAGATGTACAAAATTATAACACAAGTCTAAGTAACCAAGAGAGCTTATATATGTCATGTTAAACTCTTGCTCCATATTTTGGCTAACCTTTGGCTCCAAAGCCCCTGATTATTCAATTAGAAATGTAATTGCCACGAATGGAACAATATTGTCGATTCCTTCATTAAAATAAGTGTAAGTGTTGTTCTAAGAATCAGTAGATTGTTTTATTATAATCCATGGAATACAGGTTGCAGTAAACCATTTGCTTCAAAAGGTAGTTAAATGTGATTAAAATATCATTTTAAAATAAAATACCATTTTTGCGAGTTATTAAGAACTCCTGTGCTTATTGTGGAAATAGTGTGGGAAAATGAAGAACGGGTAATGGTAAATCAAAATAATGGTGTTCGTTTTTACTTTTTACCTTTAAGGATTAAAATATATTTCAGATACTTTCTAAAAGAAAAAAGAAAAAAAAAAAAGGAAAAGATCAAATTCACAAGAAAGCTAGATAAGAAACCATTGAGGAAATCCCACACCCACCCCCCTTTCTCCAAACTGCTCAATGCCTGGAACACCAACCCAAGTCTAAGATACACATACCACTTTCCCTCATCTATCTGTGGCCCGTTGAGCACAAAATTCCTGAGCCCCAAGGCACGGGGTATCTCCTGAAGTGGAGTGCTGCTGATAAAGCTTCCCTTTGCTTAAACGAAGTACAGCGGAAACCACAGTATTTTTCCTGGATGAGTAAGTCAGCCATTGGAAGAGAGTTCTTCTCAATTTTTCACTCTAAGCAGAACAACTGTGAGAGGTGATATTGAAAGTATCAAAGCCAGAAGTGCTGTGAAAAGTGAATGGCAGAGGTTCAAACCTGTCCAGCAGAAGATGGAAATA
The DNA here is from genome assembly GCA_013398735.1 of Nothocercus julius. Classification (NCBI taxonomy): domain Eukaryota; kingdom Metazoa; phylum Chordata; class Aves; order Tinamiformes; family Tinamidae; genus Nothocercus; species Nothocercus julius. The sequence goes on from VZSV01000003.1 coordinate 6,590,107, forward strand.
AATCAGCATTTTCAACAGCTGGGCTGAAAGGTTTTGCTTCCTGATCTGATGGCTGAAAGGAAAGATAAGTGTACATGCTCAAATATATCAGCTGAAATTTGTATTAATTTCAGTTAGTATAAGTAGATCAATTCAGTTAATATCTTTAAAATCTCTATTGGCTGAAAATACCATGTATGCCACACAAAACATCCTAAGAAACAACAGATGCAATTTTCCACATGTCACTTTAAATGTTCTCCCATATGTATTTATTATGATACCTTTCACACGGTGACACACATTAAGAATTCTGTGCTAATGACCAGATGGGAAGAGAGAGGGTTAACCAGGAAATTCAATATTCAGTTTCACCATCATCTTTCAAAACCAAATTTCTTACTTTATGCACTAAAAATGCTTGCCCATACCATAAATGAAAAGCAGCTGATGTAGGTTTCTTCTCCTTACTCTATTCACATTCTTAAATCGCTACCTTATTCACTACTCAACTTGCATCCTGGTCTCTCCGCTAGCCGTCTGCCTTACACAAGAGTTAAAAAGATGCAGTGAAGAACTGCTACCTCTGCTTAACAATTTTAACATTTCTTTAAATTTTCCCAATTTACACAGCGCACACTCCAATTTACCATCCTTTTGACAGCATCGCTTTCTGCCTGCATTGCCAAAACAAATCAACTAATCATGTCGCAAGGCAGAACAGTGATAGCGAGACCCAATATTCACTTGTTTAAAACAAAAAATGAAAACTCAGAAAAGCAAAATAAGCAAATAAGAAAGAGAAAATATGATGCTGTAGTTTTTGGCCTGAGTAGCTATGACTTTGTTAGTTCTACCTCTCTGTTCCTGCTGTTCTCTTCCCAGGCTATTTACCCTGCGATGCTCCAGCGAGCTCCACACAGGCAGGCCCGAGCAGAAGTTCCTGTAATGAACTTTCATAACTTTCATCACAGCAAAGGCTGGAGGTCTGGAACACAAACTAAATTTCTGGGGACCCAGAATCTGTCTCTGACACAGTGGCTAGTGCAATTAAATGCTTTCCTGAAGAGCTCTTTTAAAATTTAGTTCAATATAAAGGAACAAGAGTTGACTTTTTTCTTTTTTTTTTTTTTCTAATGGAATAGTTTTGGCTGTTTTTTTTTTAAAAAAAAAAAAAAAAAACAAGCAGTCAAATCAAAGCAAAACAAACCAAAACAAAAAGAACACCCTCCTCTCCACATTTATTAGGCATTCCTGATGCCTAATAAACTGCAGTGTCAGGCACTCTTAGCTTACACAGAAGCTGTTACATTCAGTGAGGCAGAATTCAGCCCTGCACTTCTCCCTTCCAATGCCTTCTGCCCAGGGAAGCACCACTAGTCACATCCTTTGCACATTTCCAATTTAAGAATTATTACGGTTTGTTACAAGTATATGCAACACTGCAGGGTACGATCATGATCCTTTCTGAAACCATAATCTTTATTACATTTAGAAACTGTGTATTGAAAGCACTTACTGAACTGTGGCAGACTACAGGCTTGAGATATATCTATTAACTATTTTGTTTTCATTTAGTCAAAAGAATTTTTATTATTGAACCACTGCAAGATACCTGCTACCAAGATACAATTTAAGTAAAGGTATAAGTTTCTATTCTATCGTCATTGAGATAGAACTATCTAAAATAGTTATATAAAAATGTATATTAAAAAAGTTTTTCCTCCACATATGCTTTTCTTTTTAATAAAAAAGGGAGTAAATCACTTTGAAATGTGAAGAAACATGTCAGTTTTCAGCCTCAAAAATAAAATTGATAAAGATATGTAGATCTGAAAACTAGCTCAAACTTAACCATAAGCTTTGTTACATGTTTCACCTATAAATATTTATGAGAAAAAAATAATAAAAGAGAATTATTTAATAATCCACCTCTCCACCAGCAAAATTTATATTTTGGTGGAGCATTTTGTTTTTCACAATTGACTTTGAAGTCTCCTGGTACAGAAATTCTCTTTCCCTCATCTTTGAGAGTTCAGACAGAGTATTCCCGTCTCCTTAATGACTCTGCCCGCTCCTGCGCTGTTCTCTGGATCATCCGCAGAGCACAGGTTAAGGGTGACAAGGGAAAGTGTCTGCCTGCAAGTAAGGTTGGCTCTAATTGCAGCCACTGATAAGCTGCTCTAAAATAAGCACTTGGAGAAACTTTGGTCAGGGACCTGTGACCTTACCTATAAACGGCAAGAAAAAGTAATGGGAAAGCTATTTACTGCCATAAAGACAGATGACTGTTCCTTTGATCAACCAAACCAACAACAAAAAGATATTCCCTTCACCATTCTGGATAAAACACCAGATATCCATCTTTATCTTCCATTCATACTCACTCAAAATGAAGTTGTCTGAATGTAATAAAGAGGTTTCTGTCTTCCAGCAAATAAAAACATTTCACTTTGGAGATCTGCAAAAAGGCTTTAGCCACAAGCCAACATCCCCCCAGGAAGATTAAAATCAGTTTAGCCAAATATTTATGTTTAATTTTTGGAAGATATAGAATTATGAACAGCTAAAACGGAATTTAAGACATGCAAAAATTAGCAAAGTCAAATAAATATTACTAATTAATTGGTGGAAAAAAAGTAAGGAAATGAAAGTGAAAAATGATTACCAGAATCTTAAAAAAATGTCGGTCTATAAACTGCAAAAACAAAATACATTATTTTACTGACATGGAACATAAAGTATAATCAAATTATTCTGACATACAAATTCAAAAACTGCATAGAACTCATGGCCGATGTTATTTTTAAATCGGTTACACCATCTAAGGCTCCTTGTGGCTAGAATTCTCAAAGGTATTTGGACACTGAGACCAGATGTTTACAAGAATCTAGGCCCCAAACTTCCTCCAAAATCTGAAGACAGATAGATAGGCTCCTAACTTCCACAGAATATTAGACAGAGGTTTGCACATCATGTTCAGATCATCAGATAAAAGAAGTATTTTCAAAACCTTTCCAGAAATGGAGGATTTTGTCCTGGAAATATCAAACCAAGTTAAATATCTTTTTCTGTTTAGTTATTTTGCCAGTGGCCTATAATCAGTACATCCATTCAATAGACACTTGATGGAATTACTAGATTTAAAAAAGGTACAAAAGAAGCTTCAAGTCAGTAGTCACCGCAGTAACATGTGCTACCATTTTCGACAGATCATATCTCATGGCTCTCTTGGCCCTTCCAGTTCTATAAAGTCAGCTCTTATCCTTTGGAAAAGGCTGAAGCGTGCTGTGCAACAATAAGAAGTATGGCAGGGGAAGTGCAGCTCATCCATCCTTTCTACAAAATGATAAGATGTGAAAAATTGGCTGCAGCTTAGAAGTGATAGAAACAACCATGGTCATATAAAGGAGTGTTAATATAATCCTCAGGAATGGGGGGAGATGAGCAGAAATCACTGAGTATCATTGACAGCCTAGTGATTGGGTATCTCATCACTTGCTACAGTGAGAATCATCAGTCACCAAAACAAAATTGGCTTGCATACAAAAGACAGAGCACAGCATATAGGCAGACCACAGGAAAACACACCTTCAGGAAACAAGAACAGCAAAGCAACTATCAGGTACTGGATTTAATTCTTTTCAACATTAAATACTTAAATTGTCTTCAGCATTTTTCTTTTCTTTCAGAGAGATCAGCCATCATAATAAATTCACTACTTCCAAAAAATATACATACAAGTCCTACTCAATTTTTCAACACTCAGATAATATAGTATATAGCATTACATTTAATATTCTACTCTGATTTTAATAAGCACCTATAGGTAAATAAAAACATACATTTCACATATTCCCTGACAGAATGTATGCAATTAAAAGCTGGCTTTGGTCATGTGGGCATCTAAATTAGGCTACTTATATCTCACTTGTCCCACACATGCAAAGTCTATTGCTTAATAAGCCACTGGATTTCAGACATTTTCATATTTTGACCCCTTTAAAATGCTCTGTTAAAATGCCTACCATCTGGCAGTGCTTATTCTTGACACTACTCTCCCTTTACACTAAGAGAGCTCCTTTAACTATATCTTTAGTATGATAGATATAGGGTAGATAGTATGATAGATATGGGCAACACAAGAAGCCCCAAGCTGACAATAAATAGGTTGAAGGGACAATATGGACAGGTATCTTGTTACCAGGTCTATGTTAATAGCACATCCAATTGCATCAGACTTGTCCTCAGCAGAAAGCTGCTGATGTGCCCAAATCATGGCAATACAGAACATACTATTAAGTGTTTTAATTACATAATGTACACACTACAAACTCCAAGACACTATGGAGAATACCTAGCGCCAACTACAAGAGAGAGCTTACAACCTCCTAACTAACAGACTCAGTAAGAATTAAAAACTACATAGTGCTAATAAACCATCAAAGCAACATTTACACACATATAAAGTATTCAAACTGCCTTGTATCTCTAGGAAGAGACAGGGGATATCGAAGGAAAAACAGAATGAGGAAAAAAGAGAACAAGGGAAAAAGGAAGGTCGGGAGGAAGGAAGGAAGGAAGGAAGGAAGGAAGGAAGGAAGGAAGGAAGGAAGGAAGGAAGGAAGGAAGGAAGGAAGGAAGGAAGGAAGGAAGGAAGGAAGGAAGGAAGGAAGGAAGGAAGGAAACTTGTCAGGGATTACATCTCCGTGCTCTTGCAGACTTTCAGATAAGAACTCCAAGGTGTCTATAGTGGAATTTCAGTGAAAGACTAGACCATCAGAAATGATATAAATAAATGACAGAAAAAGCAGGATTCACTTTTTAGGGAGTCACCTAGATAACTGAGTTCCTATAAACACAGGGCATATATTCTGAAAATGGGACATCTCTCTGGTATTCTTGAAACTAACTACTAACTACTAAATAAGTAACTACTCAGACACTCAACTATTAATGTAAGCTTGAGTTACATATGCTTTATTTATTTTAATACTGATGTTGGCTTTCCCATTTTTTTTACATCTAAAAGGTTAATCCTAAATCTTAGCAAAGAAACCTTAGTTTTGCTACAGAGCAGCTATAGTCCGTAATGTGTTTAGGGAACTCAGAAGCCTGCACGTCTGGAGGAAGTAATAAAATATTTTTAGAGGACAGTATGGCCTAGAGCTGGTTTTGCAGTATTTCCTCTACCAGACAAAGCATCAGTATTCCTGGAATAAAACTACAGACTGAAGACACTTTATGGTCTAAGAGGAAATCTCAGAGCAGTCATGTACAAAGTGGATTGCTTCTCCATGGTTTTCCATCTATACCATTTATTCCATCTCCTAATTACAAGGTTGGATAGATCTTATAAAGTTTCTCAATATTTCCCATAGCTTGGATCTAGAGCAAGTTAGAACGATCAATTATCTTTTAGCTCCTGTGAAATATTCCCCTAAATTTACCAACCTACAGATTTGCTCAAAGTTCAGATCACATCAAACCAGCACTTTCCAAAGCTGCAGTCAGTCCACAAGAAGCTGCTTTGTTGGGGATCTGATAATGTAGTGTAATATACTACACAACAAACTGAGGAAACATCAATACTTTCAATACTTTAATACTGATAGGAGAAAAAACCTGGAGGCAACCAGAAAGACTTCACCATCATTTTAGATATTAACCTATAGCTACCCGTGCTTTTTCAGCTGACAACAAAATATCTTGGCAAGAATAAGATTTGTTTTTTAATAAATATAATATTTCTTTAGGGTTTTAAAAATAATATACCATCGGTATGCTAAATCCCAATAGAATAAAAAGTATTTTTATTAAATGTCATGATTCATTAGATAAGACACCCTCAAAAGCAGAACAGAAGTTAACACAATAAGAACCAAATTCTGTTCTTAGCTACATGCTGCTCCTCCAACTGTGGGAATTTCACTAGCATGAATAAGAACAGCCTTTGGTCTTATGGTGGTCTTAGAGTGGAAACAGCTTGCATTTCTTTGATAACCAAATGAACATTTTCTGAACACAAATTGTGTTCCAGCCTTGTTCCAGCTGCATTGCTAACCAAGGCAGTAATAGAAAAGATTATTTCAAAATATCGCGCAGCTTGCATGAATCTATCATCAGATTAAAATATATTAAGAGACATTTTAGGGAAGCTAAATGACAGTGTCCTTGAGGTAGTACTGACATTGACTCCAGCTGATACATTTTTTGGTCATTAACGTACCTTGCTATGTGTCTAGAATGAGCTCTCCAATAATTAGAGCTGAATACACTATGATTTTTAAAATTAAATCATGCCTCTGGGAAAGAATCAGGGAATAGACAGCTAAAGGACTTCCAAGCAATTAACGAGAAATGTACTGTCAGGTTAAAAATTAAACATTGCAAAGTAGGTTAAGAGTTTCTTCTGTCAAAATTGTATGTTGACACAGAAGGCTCTCAAGCATTCTGTTGAGTGAAAGCACAGATGAGAACGGATACTGCTATTTACAACAAGATGAAGTATGTTTCTCTATTGAATTTTGCATTATGCCTTCCTCTCTAAAAAATATTGTGCTCTACAGTACTTTCAAATCAAGCCTTTCAAAAGAAGCTGACAAAGTTTAATTAGATTTCACCTATCTTGGGCAAACTGAAATATAGAGGTAAAACTTATGCGGATTAAGTGACCTCTTATTTCATAGGTCTCTTCTCTTAGGTACATCAAAAAAAAAAAAAAATCTACCTAGATTGAAAAATCAAAAACAGAGCTACACAAATTAAAATGAGATTTTATATTAAAATAAAGAAAAAGCTACGCAACTCATTATATACTATGTGTACTTTATGTAGCTTTTTAAATACCAAAACCCCCAAATCCTAGACCTTTATTTACTATGCCATACCTTTGTATCATTTTCTAATTCATAGTTACCTCCATATACTCATGTCCAAGAAAACTAAAATAAAACACCCTTACTCAGACATATCTGTATCACTTACTTTGATTAGCTAACAAATAAACTGCTAGTAAACATTAAGAAATGTTTAATCTTGTTAAAATAATGTGAATAATGGAATTACTACTTATTTTCTCCACAAGCCTAACTACAATGTTGCTCTTACGAAGTCTAAATTTCATTACATACAAATATAAATAATACTAATCAGGCATTACTTTTTTCCCACTCTTGTGAAAACATAATTAGAAAATTGAAAGAGAGTTTGATGTTACTGAGTATCCTGGGTCAAAGTTTAAAGACTCAAATATAAACCCTTCCCCATCACCTTTTAAGCACAAGAATTCTATGACATTTTGGTATGGGTTTCATGGTGATTTTTAATTTTTTTTTAACATAACGCAAAGCACAAATAACACATATTTGCCTTTGTTTAGACAGTAAAGTAGTTCAGTGTTCTAAGACAAGCATCCTGCAGAAAAAAAAAAAAAGAAAAAAAAAAAAGATACTTGGGTACTTACTCATAGGGGCTGTAGTGATGCCCAGAACATTCCAAGACAAACTAAAAGCACATCAGAGAAATGAGGAGTTATTTACTTGAGTTCAGCTTACCAAGCTTTCCATGCTGTAAATATTACTCTATGTACATGAACTCTGTAAAAGGCTGTTGGATGGTTATTCCCCAACTACAGAGGATGCAATAAAATTTGTGAAATGTCGGACAGATATGAGAGCTCAAGCCATGCATTCCAATTCTGCATTCTCTAGAGACAGAAGGGTATTTATAAATAATATGAATTACTTTCTTTACACAAATAAAGGCGTAATCCTCCCCATAGCTCCTGGAGGCCCATAAGGCAAGTGGCTCCTGCGCTGACTCCAGTGGACTTAGCAGGATTTCCTTGGCAGTTCTGGAAGAAAATCAGTGAGAGGCCAAGAATGCAGCATCCTCATGGACCCCAAAGCACATGACATGCATCTAAATATCCGTTTACACGTCCATGCTAACAACTCATACAAAAAGAACCGCCAGTAGGTAGCTTCGGGCAACCAGATTTCATAACAAATCAGTAAGTGACAGACAATGATGAGGCACTATGCAGTATTAAAAATTACAGAAACTGGAGATGAAAAAGAATCTAATGCTGTTCTGGTCCACCTTCCACATCAAAGCATTTCCAATAAAACATGCTGTTGCTCATTTTGGTTCAGCTTACCTTAAAATGTTTAGCTTTATGGGAGTTGTGTTTTACCTGGGGAACTATTATAAAATGTAATAGAACTTCCCATCAGGAAGAATTTTCTGATATTAAAAATGAATTAAGATAGATTAATGGTACAAATTTGTCATTTTATGCTTCAGGGCATTTACAACAGTAAAGTGCAAAAAATGTTGGAATGTAGCAACTAAAGGTTTGCTAATTTCCAAATACTGCTAATACATTTTTTTTTAATTCTGAATATTTTGCTATTTTCAGTCATGTGCAAAGCCTGACTATTCATGTAATATGAAGAGTTAAACTGCAGCATTTTTTTGATGCAAATAAATGTGATTGCTGTCACAAGAGTATTTAAAAAGACTTATGAAGGACAAGCCTAGTTAAAATGTGCTTCACAGTCATAAAAAGCAAACAGTTTGTGCAAAGGATGTACAGAATATAGTTATGAATGCCTAATAATCAGCTTATTAGCAAATAATGCAGAATTACGAATACTGGAAGAGGACCTCATCAAAAAATCCTAAATATGTAATGATGCTTTGAGGTGACTACCTTTAGGATACAAAGCTATAGATATTTCAGACTCCTACACTACCAGTGACATATTGCATCCACTACAAAATCACACTAATTTGTAACTGATCTATTTAATATAAGCCAACAAGATCTACCTACTTGATTTTATATACATATACCTACATAAATTATACAAAAGGAATGATACAATAATTTTTATTCTGATCAGAAACAGTATTGCTTCCCAACTCTATTACTCTGTATAAATCTAAGTATATAGCAGCTCACACAAAGATAAATCTCATTAGCTTCAACGGAGACATTACAGACGTGATAAGAGAAGGGCAAAGTGCTTACCCTAAGCTTCTTAAACTTTAAACTATAGGTATAATAAGTAGAGTATCCAAAACGGTTGATATAATCCTAAAAATGTGTAGATAAGAAGTTATGCAGAGAGATGCTTTCAATATAAAATGGCAGTAGATTATTGGTATTGTTACAAAGCAGTTCATACTTGTAATTTTGCATATAGGAAAGAAGACTTCTAGCATCACCTGCATTGTACCTTCTTATCTATCACTGCCAGACAACTCCATTTCACAGACTTATTTCATTTCATCTTAAAAACAGAGGGAATTTTTGTCCCTGTTTTCATACAAAGTCTGTTCCCAAACATCAAATTAAAACCGATTTGTAACCATCAGAGTATGATGCATTTACACACATTTTATTCCCGAATTACTCTTTCTCAAATTGCTCTTTTTCTTTAAAAAGTGTCTGCCTCTTGGCACTTCAGCGATGAAACCTCTTTGCTGTCTTTTCAGATCCCATGCTACAGATAATCTGACTTCTGTGGTATAAACACAAGGTTTCTAGGAGAGTGTGAGTTCATCTCTGCACTCGCGGACAGGAAGCAGGGAGATGCCACAAGGCACCTCCCGGCCCTGGCACACGTAAGCAGGACCACTGAAAGTTCGGGGAACTACTGATGTGCCTAAGGACACCAAGACATCAACAGTCAGGTGCTCACCTCAGGCACCCACAGCACCAATAACACTTAGAAAGGCAGAATATATACATCCCCCTAACCCTGGGCCTCCACCACTCTGCTATTAAGGGACTGACACATGTATGGAAGCAAAGGGAGGATGTGCAGCTCCTCAGTTCTCCGTTAGCTTTGCGCTGCTTTCGTGTCGTGGCTGCGAGACCCAGGGGTCAGTTCTGTAGTGCTTCCTTGTGCCCTTGTTGTGTGAGTGGATCCAGACGCAGGCACTTGGTGTCCCCAGAAAAGCAGGCAGGACTTCAATAAACTCTAACCAAAACATGTAGGGCAAATTCACTTTTGTGAGTCACACAGTTACAAGGAATTCTTGTCTGAGTTTACAGACTCAGTAACCACAGCTGTGAGAGATAAACAGAGCTCTTTTATTGTTTTTGATGTGTATTAGGTGCTCAGTTTACATAATAGTTTCCAAACCGGACATTAACCTCAGAAGACCGGTAAAGAACAACCAGGAATGAAACAGCCCATTTATGGAAAAAATATGTAATACTAATGGAATTTATTTCTCCAAGGATATATATATATATATCTGACAAAGAGCAAATACTTCTCTGAAGCAAAAATAGACCAAAGAACCGTAAAACTAGATACCAAAAGCAGAAAGGATATTAGCAACCAAATCATGAAGCACTGAGTTTATGCACACACTTCTTCCATGCTTATCTTCATACCAAAAAGGAGGGCAGGGTGAAGGACCTTAAAACGAGACATCCTTTCCTCAAACCACACATCAAAATGTTTTTCAGTGTGTAGATAAACATGCAAAATTTCTTACAAGCCATCATGAGTGAATGTGGTCAATAAATGCAACCAAATGCATCTAAATATTCTACATATTCGGTATGTAAGTTTTCAGCACCAGAAAAAAAAGGAAAATACATTAAAATCTACAAGAACCTGCATGAGAATTTTCCCATACCTGACATGGTTAACTCAGCATTTTCCTAAGTGTGCCTATACTCGAAATTTACGATGGTGCCAATTTTCCTAAGTGTCACAAATATTCTAATAATAGCTATATTTACAAGCTTACTCTAATTACTCCCATTTGTATAGTGTAAAATATGCAGCTTTTTGCCTTTGTGTTGTTGTTTTGATAACAAATTTAGTTCTTTTCCTTGGTGCTACTAAAATACTGGTGAAACTAGAATACCTCTTTGGAATCTCTGCAGCTGGTCTACTTACAAACATTGCATCACTACAAGATCACATGCTAAAATAAATGAGAACAACTACACCCTTAAATTTGCATTTGTTCTGGTATATCGGAGGTTGAATATACTATACGTTACAACTTCTTTTCTGTAAATATTGCCATCCCAACAGGGTAGTTTCTTTTATACAATTAAAATCATTTCAGGAGAAACACAACATCTTAGATTTCTCACTAGTGGCAAAACAATATCCCTGGATCAGGCCTGGGAATTGACCCAAGACTAATAAAAGACTGTGAGCGTCATCTTTATTCTTAAAAAAAAAAAAAAAATAATACACTAAGAAAACCCACAAAATACAATTAATTTAACAGGCAGACCACAGACCTGCCAAGTGTTGTTTACTCCTATTGAAAATAATAAATAAAAATAAGATGTGGATCTGTAAACCTCCCTATAGGAGTAATTAGGATAGAATTAGAAGGTATCAGTGCAATAAAACAGAATCAATGTACTTATCACCTATTTCATGCATCAGCTTTAAAAGCTACAGGGCTCAAAATGTGATTCATAATCTCATATTGCCCGAATGCTGCGTTCGACACTCAGAAGCCAAGCTCACAATGAAATGAGCGGGTTTGCTCCCAAGAACAATCTCAACTAGTTTTAAGGGCATCCCCACAAGTGAAGTTTCTGGTGCCCACGCCAGGGGAGGCAGAGGCTACCGGGCAGTGAGTGGAGGGACTCTGAGTTCTCGTCCTTGCTCACCTGCTCGTGGAGCAGGCGGAAAGCTCCTCCGGGAAAGACACTGGTGCCTTCGCTGCCTCCAGGGAGCCAGGCAGGAGCAGGCGTTGGGAACATGACTTCGAGTCGTGGCTGAGTGCCTGCCCTGCTCATTGCTGCCCACCGCACAGCGCGAGCGCTGCGAGGTGCCACCACAACTCACTGCCTCTGAGCAGTCCCAAAGAAACTCACACTGTTAAAGTATTTCCTTTCTTTCTGAAACATGTTCTCTTCAACCTACTTTTTTTTATTATTTTTGCTTAAAAGATCCATGTAACTGCTGAGCACTCTGGATTTCCTTTTCAAAAACTAGTCCCCAGCCTGGTTCTCTGGTTATTACATACGCGTGGACTGGTCAGTTGAGCCCGCTGATCAAATACGCTTAAGGACACTCATATTTCTCCAGCAAACGTCACCGTGTGTTCAATTTACTAAGTTCACACGCACAGTGAAGTGAAGCAACCCTCCACTTAAAATATATGTGCATTTTTAAGCGGAGATGCCTCTGCTTGGGCATTCGCTTGCGCTGCTTTTGGCGCTACCCCCATTCCGCGCGCACGCGAACTGCCCTGCGAGCAACACCCTGGCGCAGCGCAGCGCTCCAGCGCTCCGCCGCGCCGCCGCCGCCCCACGCCCGTGCCTAGCCCGGCGGCCCTTTGAACCCCAGCACGGCGGGAAGGGCGCTCCCCGGGGCGCCCGCAGACGCGC
>VZSV01000003.1:6604209-6614285 GCA_013398735.1 Nothocercus julius
GCGTGGGCACGGCACGCGGGCCTTGGCGCCTGGTGTGGACAGGGGTGAGGAGGCCGCTGTCGGCGCTTTCCGCCTCGGATTGAAGAGCGTGATTTACAGCCAAGAGCCCCCCGGGGATACGTGCTAGAGCAAGGCCTGACTGGCAGGAAGCAGAAGATGTTGCCAGCTCCCAAATACTGTGAGATTAACCCCAAAGGAAATAGGTCCCAGGGGAAGACAACACTGGTAAAAAAGCTGTTTACAAGCCACGAGCAAAGAGGATGGCTTTGGTCTCTTCCCTGGAAAGTGAAAGGTGTGGATATTTTAGTACCAACAGCAATGAGTTTATTTGGCTTGTGGAATGGTGGAGAATCTATGTCCACACGTCTGTGTATCACAAGAGCCATAACACTGTCTAAAACCTTCAGAAGTATAAAGGCACACGTATTAAAGCAGCAACGTGTATGTCTTGCTGCTCTGGTTAAGTGTGGCCATTTATATTTCCACACATTTTTATACACTTTTCATTCTGTACCTTAAAACATTTTCAGATGGAATCACTCAAGTCTCCCAAGCTTGGTTCCTGTATTTTCAGTGTTACTTGTCACTTCATTGTCATCCGATGCCTCTGTTTAAGCAAAACTTGATAGAGAAATGGGTCTGCCAAGGCAAATCTGGTGCAGCGGGGAGCTATATTTCACTTCTAGATTTAGAGACTATTTCAGCCCTAGCAGAATGTTTATGTGTGGTGTGTTCAGACCTGAAGGTTCAGGCCATTAACATCATATTAATGTGGAAGAGGATGTCAAACATACATGCACTGGGATGGATTGAGGGCTGGGCATGGACCAGCATAGGAAGGAACAGGATTGCAGCATGATTGGTTGAGGGCTGACATACATAAACCTTCCCCACCTGCAGTGGTACTTTTTGGTCTTTATCCCAAAACAGTGAAGAGTGTGTGCACAGCTGCTGGTGTCTCATTGACAGCTGCGGACAGACAAAACCCTCTTGCTGGTTTATCCCTAGATGATGTCCGCCTCCTTCCCTCATCCAATGTTTGTCAGCAAATGATAATTAAAAAGTAAGAAATTATTATTCTTTTACAGCTTTGTGAAAGAATTATCTCACAGTGTGTTTGGCAAAAACCTACAAAGGACACGGATAAAAAATGATGTTGTTCCGCTAAGTTGCACTGTTTACCATTGTGACAGTTTCCACACCAGTCATGTACATTGTAACCTTAACTTTCTCTTTGAAAGCAATTTTCTTCAGCATTTGAGAGGTCTTTTGCACTCAGCTCTCAATCTGAAGGGTCTCTCACAGCATCTGCTAAGCAATAACTAGTTGTGTGCAGGAGAAAATAGTCTTGCCAAGAGTAAATCCAGAATGTTGAAATGGAGATGTTTACTGTTGCAATGAGATTCTGATGTACATCTCTCTTAATTGGAGGAGAAGTGGCTATTAGGAGTGACAGTCCTTCATTTTTGAGTCGTGAAAATCGTATGCAGCAAGAAAATCAAATTCCTTATTTTTAGAAATTTTGCTTTTGCTTGTATTTAATGCCTCATTTTGTCAATGTTTATCTATCCTTACTTAGCATGGACTGCACAGCTACCAGAAAGAATCCTCCTGCTTAATTGCCCCATCTTTTTACCCTGCCATAATCTGCCAATATTCTGCTTCTTTTTATAGCATTATATATATATATGTATATATAAAATAATATATATATATATAGAGAGAGAGGTGATTTATTACATCAAAAAGTCCTACAGTTTTTGAGAATGTGTAAATAAGAGAAAATAACATTCTCTGTATGCTTCTCCTATACATCATATGTATTAACTACACAGGTACAAATTTCTGTGTAAAACTGAAATTTTGGTATGATATACGTCCTGAGATCAACTCCCATCATTTTTTTCTCTTTTTTTTTGCACCTAAAAAAATGTATAGTTACATGTGTCCATTCAGCTCTTGAACATTTCATGGTCACAGTTGCCTTAACATCTGAACATCTTACAATTTTTAATAGTAATCCTGATATCAGAAGGATGAGATACAGATTTTTCATAATCTTTAGGTTTTGTTTGCTTGTTTGTTTGTTTGACTGATTGATTGTTTTTCTGGAGAATGAATTCCTTGCTGTGTCAAAATAACTTAATATTTTTTGGTAAAGAAGACCTTTCCTGCAGCACAGAGTATCATTTTAGTTTAGATAAAAGTATTTGGGATTTATAGACAGAAGTTACATGAAAGAAAAGCAGTGGGGCACTGCATGTTTGCATCGTTCTGAGGCCCCCATCCTTATGTGCCAATTCCTGAAGACTGTGTGGTAGAAAGGTCACAATGTCACTTTAGCTAAAGGGATAGCTAAAGTTTTGATCTAATTTACTTGGTTTTGATTTTGTTTGTGACTTGTCAAAGGGAATTAGTGGTAGCAGAACAAGAATTTATTTTTTCTTTCATGCCTCCTTGCTATGTCCATATTAGTGGATAACTACTAAAAAATTAGTAGATACTCCTTTTTTTTTTTTTTTTTTTTTTTTTTTTTGTATTGAATTACTGTGATTACTTACTGGACTCTATCAGACTATTATAACTCCATTAGTGCCAGTGGTTTATAGCACTATAAAACTCTAATTCTAATGTATAAACCCCAAAATGGATTTTCTTCTCTTCTGCCAAATGTAGTAACTTTATGTTTACTGCCTCTGTGGTAAACACAGTCCCACTCCTTTTCTGTTGTCTCATACTATGTATTTCAGGTTATATCAAGTAGATCCAGAACAATTCATCTGTAGATTGTAGATGTAACAAAAATTAAAAGCAAAATTTTTGAAGCATACATAGGGTTTTTTTCAGTGAGGACATTGAGACACAGAGAAATAACAGGAATTCCATGAGACCAAGCAGCAAGATGTGCCTAACTGCAGAACAAAACTCTTATCTATTAAGGTTTGGTTCATGTCTTAATAGGTTATTTATTTAAGATTATTTTTCATCATCAAGTCAAACCCTGAAGCTAGATTAGCAAGATAATGTCTACAGTAATGGCAGTAGCTGTGCATGCTAAACTGAGGATTAATCCACATTTATAATATGTGGCAGTTTGTGCATCTTGAAGTTTAGAATAAAATCATTTGATTTGAACCCACCCTGCTTATGTTACTTTCCATGAGAATTCAATCATATGTAATTACTGGCAACAAATGCTTGCCAAAAATATTTGCATAAATGTTGCAAATGTTTATGAAAACTGAATAATTGCAGTTTGGTAGTCCCCAATTAGTAGTCCCCAAAGAAAACTATCACAGATCATGTGTGCCTACTCAATGAAGCATGGATGTTGCGTGGTGTCTCTCCACGTACTTGTGTGGTTTTATCCTGTCGTCCAGCCTGAGTATTCACAGAGAGTGCTGAAATAAATATGACAATTGTGACTACTTCAGTGTTTTCTGCAAAGATCCTCCCAAGCAGTTGTGCTGGACCTCTAAGGTTCCAAATCCCAGATTTGCCTACCTAGTTAATAGAGATCCCAATCTGCAGCAAGGTACAGCTATTTTCCTGTTGCCTGCTCCCAAAAGCAGCGCTCGGGACTTTCCATGGCTGGGATGTGTGGGAAATAGATCTCAGAGACAGTTAAGAGCAAGGTCTAAATGGGCATGCCGGTAACGGTGTGAAACAGAAGATGCCTGCATCAACACCAAGGTGAACAGGAAATCCTTCTGAGACATGATCCAGACTTCAGGACTGTGGAAGAATTGCTTGAGAAGGGGGAACTTCGAGAAAAACCGGGGCCTAACGAAGTTTTGGCATTACAGAACCTTGCTTGGGGTGTTAGGCAGTTGCCACTTCCAGGGCGGTACGCACTGGCTCTGCTCCCCCACAGTTCCCTAGGTAGCTTAATGTGCCCTCCTCACAGCTGCAAAGAGGAGTAACGGACCTGGAGCAGAGTGAAGGCACCGCGGCCAAACTGGTGCACCCCCTGCGCTGGGCTGCTGATCAGCCGCAGAGTGGCTGCCCAGCAGGAGATACACAATAAGATGTTCGATGCTGAGACAGCAAGGGGGCAAATCACTCCTTTTGGATGAACTTTGCTTGAACTTTGCTCATTATAATGCCAAAACACACTTCCATCCCAAAAGTTAGCTGCCTCTGAGGTACGGCCACTCCTCACTGGGCGCGCGCTCTAGATTGGCTGTACCTCCCGCCTTCTGGGGTGAGTGATTATTTCACATTTGCACATTAGAGCTAGCTAAGAACCTCACACTCCAGTAGAGAATTTCCTGTAGGGACATCCGAAATCTGCTTTGTAAATGTTGCATTTGAGTAAATCATGCTATTCGTGAACTCAGCTACTTGTTTTGAAGGCAGTGGGACCTACAGTCGACAGACTGTTTGTGAATCCAGTGCTGCCAGAGTCAGGCCTGTAGCTACCGCAGTATTTGGTATCCCTAATAAGAGATGAGTCCAGCTGCCCCCAGTCCCTCTAACCTCTGAGGATCAGCTGGAACGTAAAGGGAATCGTGGCTCAGCAAATAAGCCCCCCCTTCAAACTGGCAAGGACACGCTCCTGTGTCCAGGTACGAAGACACAGTGGTGCATAGAAGTAGATGTGTAGGCTTCCTATGGATGATCCACAGGGTAGAATGAAACCCTGGTACAAAAGAAAAAATAATAATGCTTATAGTGAATTGATCTGTATTCCGTGATATTCTCAGTTACAATTACTCTACAGAACTACAACCTGATTTACTTCCTGAAAGTCACAGCAGTCTCTTACCTCTCAGAAAATCTTGGCATTCACCCCTAGATCAGTGCTCAGTGTAGCAAAGGCTGCACTAGAGCAGCTCCGCGTGGCACTTCAGAACAGCTCAGGAGGGGGGCAGGCAGGGTGTATTCTTTCCCATGTCGCAGGGTGAAATTAAAATGCAGAACATGCTAGCAGCTCTCTGGAATGTCTCTTATCTATGTAAATCACTTTTAAGTTTGATAGAATATTTGTGTGTTCTGAATGCTATTTTTTTTTTTGAACAGTATTTTAATGTTACTGTTCATTACCTGTTTAATAACCTGCCAGATCTTTACCCAATTTTTGTAGAGGCAAGACTGCCATGAAATAAAAGCTGGAAAATTGCTAACTGAATTTTTGTAGTGGTTGGTGTATGATAAATGTTTATTAAATTGAACTACTTTCAGCATTTTCAGGTACTTGCAGTGCTTTAAAAATCATTAAGGAATCATTTTCTCTGACAAATGTTCGACTGACCAGCTAAACGGCTTTAACAATGCATTTTTAATTTTTAATATGGCAAAATCTTTTTTTTTTTTTTTACAATTAGTTCATATGTAAGTGGATTCCATATAAAGATTTTTTTTAAATAATATATGCCTTATGATTGTATAGGTTTGACAAAGTAAGATTTGACACAACAAATATGTAGGTGTTACTGAATAATTTCTCTACGTATGATACGTTATTTAATACGAAGCCTAGTCCTATAAACAACTCTAAAATTGGTGTATACACCTGTGAAAGATCGCATGACATTGGTCAGAGTGGTAAATACTATGTTGGGCAGCAAGTATTTTCAGGCTTCTCTAATCTCTTCTCTGTAATATATAGAAAATATACTCCTTATCTAAAAGTGTAAATACCTTTAATTCTTCTGGAGTGCAGCTTCACATTAACAACAACTTTTTCCTCCTGTTGCTTACCATGTTACCACATGATAATATAAGCATTCAACAAAATCAAGTTCTTGTGATTTTAAACTTAGTTCTTTTGAAAATTTCAGGACCAAATAAAGAAATGCTTTTTACAGCAGTGTATATTTTAATAATGTGTGGATATCAGCATAAAACAGAATAACTAAGCATACGTTTTTGGCTGTGATGTGTGCATATTATGACAGATACTATGTCTTTGAATTAATCTCTTTCCCTAGTTCTGATTTTCCAGAAATCAATAATCTTGTTTATTTTTGCATCCTAACTTTGCTCAGGTTAGCAGAAGGTGCTAAGACGCTTTAGGGTTGGCTAGAAAGCATGCTCCCGTTGACTTTTAAGTTCATTAGATAAGGTTTTAATAGCTGTTTCTTTTAATTCTGCAGGCTTCTCTTGTGTGTCAATTGACTTAGTTAAAGTACTTAAGCTCTATCACTTAACCATCATATTTTAATGGATGTGGACACTAGCAGTATACTTAAACTGCAAAGAGTATGTGTAAGTTTTATTTTGTATTCAGGTCCTTACACAGAGCAACGCCTTGCAGGGCAAATGTCTATATTCCGTATAACATTCATGAAGTAAAATACACTACTTTGGAAAGATTTTGCAATCTTTCTTATAAGGAATATCCTAAAACCTTGAAACCTGATGGTTGCTAAGTGCTTGTAAAAAGGACGGGCTGTCACATCTGCTTCTACTTTGCAGGAATATCTGAAAAGCAAAATCTTTTGAGATGTAGAAAGCTTTTTCTTTTTATTGGGTGCTTTGAGGAAATCAATATGAATATATAAAACGTTTTAATTTTTTAACACTATTCGTCTTCATTTTTATCCAGTAAAAGCAAATCCAGATATTCCACACAGCTCTAATCTAGAGCTATTCCTACTACCTAACTGACTTTCTTTGAGAAGCCTGGCTATATAGAGGGTTTTGTTTTGTTTTTTTTTTTTTTGAGTTACTTAGTGTTACTCATAGCTGTGCTAGTGATGGGCACATTTCAGTTGCTACTACATGTAATTAGAAGAATATACAGTGCTATTCCCTGTTGATTGTGCTGCCTTGGAGATGCAGGCTAAATGTGACATTGAAGACACAACTCAGGAAGAACCATCTCAGTTTTTGCTGCCAGACTTTCTGTTCCCCAGTTTACTCTAGGAACTTCCTTGCAGCCCAAGGCCATCTCTAGTGCAGGGAAGGTGAATACTTATCGCAAATGGTAGCAGCAAAAAATACAACGTGCATAGCTGAACAAATGTAAAGCTGTGTAATTAATATAAATTCTCGGAGTCACAGAATCATAGAAGGGTTGGGGTTGGAAGGCACCTCCAAACATCACCTAGTCCATCCTCACTGCTCAAGCTGGGTGACCTAGAGCACGTTGCAGGAAGCCCAGAACTGGAACGCAGTGCTCACCAGGGCTGAGGAGAGGGGGAGGATCGACCTGCTGGCAACGCACTTCCGATGCACCCCGGCGTACAGGTGCCTTCCTGGCCACAGGCTGCTCATGGTCAACGTGTTTACATCTGGAAGCAGTTTCCTGTAGTCTCTGGCTTCTCCTGCTGGGAAGGTAGATGAATTAGTGATTATGAAGAAATACAGCTTCCATTCAAGATGACCTTTCTCCTTTTCAGCTGGGCTGGTGAATATTGAGGAAGCTGAAACTGCTGGAGTACAATCCTACCTGTGCTAGGCTGAACAGTGTCCTGAGATAAAAGAATTAATTTATGATGTAAATCAATTAGCAACAAGAAAGTGAAAATTGAAGTGTTTGCTCTTTTCTTTCCTTGCTGGAGTGAGAGATGGCATATGACCTTAAATTTAAAAACCACTAAAAGTAGATGGCTGGATAGCGGATGTGGAGGGCAGA
Organism: Nothocercus julius; assembly: GCA_013398735.1. Taxonomy (NCBI): domain Eukaryota; kingdom Metazoa; phylum Chordata; class Aves; order Tinamiformes; family Tinamidae; genus Nothocercus; species Nothocercus julius. The sequence continues at coordinate 6,611,792 of VZSV01000003.1, forward strand.
TGGTCATACAGGCAATAAAATTTGTGTTAGGGGAAACACTTACAACCGCTGTAAATGAACTGTGAATCCTGTGCCTACTGGAGGCCTATGCACAAGGCTCTGCAGAGCCTGAGGGGTCCGTGGGATGTCTGTACAAACTTCAGGTTTCAGGAAAAGGAATAGTGGACAGAAAAATAAACAGACTTTCTGAACTGAATGTCAATTCCCCAGGGCTGCTGTGGTGGAAGCATTAGAAAGTTGAAGTGTAAGGAGGTTCTTAACCACTATATCCTTTAAGCCAGCTCAGAGGATCTCAAAATTTAATGCTGGCAGCAGGTATCAGTGTGCTTCTAAACCACAGGGTTGCTGAACCATTGGTGGCAGCTGCAGAACATTATTGGAAAGAGTATTGTAATCATTGTCTCTAAGAAATAACGGAAAAAGGCATGAAGACCTTGACAAATGGAAGCAGATGGAAAAATGTAAATGTTTGCAGCATTTTCATGAGTAGTAAAGGACGTACTAGCTAGTACAATGTACAGTGAAGTAACTAGTACAATGTATTAACTCTCGTCAATAATAAGATAAGTAGCCTTAAAGCTTCAGTAAGTGAAGGCACTTTTAATATTTCCTTCTGATCTCCTTTTATTTTAGAATATTTTCCCTTTTCCCTTTTATATCAAAATAAAATATTTTTAAGTGACTATGCTTGCAAAGTGCCTTTCAGTCAGGTTAGGAATTACTGGCAGTATTTGAAGCAGAAGTTAGACAGACGCAAACACTTGTGAATTGATTTATACAGCCAACCAGTCACTTGTACCTGTGATATATGTAGGTGTGGAATGGTGTGTGTGTGACACACGGCATATTGGAGATCATTGTGCATTTATTTGTGAATTGTGCATCTGTTTGTGAATAATGGAAGAAGAGAACTGAAAGATCAACAGGAAAAGAAACACAACATGGGCAATATTTCTATATATATTTCTATTTCTATAATGCTTTACGTATTTTTGGTTTTGATAGGGAAAAGAAAGGGCAGATCCTTCAACAATGAACAATTTTCTTTTAAAAATAAAGTGATGCAATATAAATGAGGAAAATAAGAATGCATATTTGTGTTCAAAACTTACCTTAAAAAAATGCAGGAAAATATTGCAAAAGCAACTTATTTAAGTATTGAAGGAGATTTATTGGATCTAGCAGGTAAGGTTTGAGCATCACTAGAAGCAAAGTATTCTAAAAAAATATAAAATCTATTCAAATAAATAGGGATAGTAGTCAATGCAAGGTGTGATTTCTTTTTTTTCAAAATGGTTGTGATACAATACTTCTTGCAATAGGAGGAGCATCTGCTGAAGGCTAAGGGTGTCCTCCAAGATTTTTTTAAAACTGGTGAGAAAATACATGCCACGTGCAGCAATCACAGGTAAACACAGGAAAAACATATGTCTGGCACTTTAAATTCTCCAATTGTGCTTGTCCAAAAGTGCGACAGCCTTGTCTGCCTGTAATGTACAAAAGAGGGCAGGTGATGCTGATCTTAGATGATACAATGTTATCTCAATTTCTTTGCTAAGAAAGACCTAGCATTTCAAAGATATTCATAGATATTTCAAGCTGGAAGTTCAAACCTGATATGCAAGAGACTAATACAACTTGAAACTAGTTAGTGGTAGCGACAGAAAGAAGATCTTGAAAGCTCTATATCTAAAACTTGCTTTTATTGAAATGTTTTGAGTGCTGTCTGTACATATTAGGTGGCAAGTTGCAATGGATATGAATTATTTTTCTGATTAGCTTTTTTTGTTTGCTTGTTCTAAACTTGTTTTTGTTTTGTGGCTCTCCTTTTTCCCTCATTTCTTAAAGAAATACATACTCTCTGGGCAGGGGCTGCATTAGATTCTGTATTCCTCACCCTTTGTGTCCTCAGAACACCAAGGCTTTTACTCAAACATAATTACAAGTGTGATGAAACTAGATATTTCCAATTAGATGAGAACCCTCGTTCTGTTTTATCATCTTGCAGATGATCTGGTAATATGTCCGCTGGCAACAGGAGAGCGGTGAATTCAGCGGTTCTATTTCTGCTTCTTGATTCATTTTTTCTTTTTCACTTTTTTAGAATTTATACACTGAAAAATCTTGAATCCTTTTTCAGAAGACCAAAACTTATTCCTTGCCTAAAAGACTTCCCTCCAGTAAAAGTTAAGTTTTATATCAAAACTTGAATGCTATGGAAAGGCTAAAAAAAATGCCACAACTGGATATAGGATACCATATTTTTTGGTCTAACTTTTCTTACAAAAATGTCTGAACTGTTCTGTCCACCTGCTGAAATTCAGTCCAAAGCAGATTTCTGGCTCAGGAAATAAAAAAAAAAGTCATTTTAAAATCTGTGGGTTTGTGCAGCTTACAAACTTTTCTTTTCTTTTCTTTTCTTTTCTTTTCTTTTCTTTTCTTTTCTTTTCTTTTCTTTTCTTTTCTTTTCTTTTCTTTTCTTTTCTTTTCTTTT
>VZSV01000003.1:6614431-6670260 GCA_013398735.1 Nothocercus julius
CTTTTCTTTTCTTTTCTTTTCTTTTCTTTTCTTTGATTCAAATGGATTTCATTGTTGGATGGCCTTAATAAAAGAAGGAGTTGTTAATCCCATCTAAAATGTAATTATGTTGTCAATGCCAGCAGCCTAAAGTCTGGTGAGGAAAAAGTAGGAAAGATCATGGCAGCACTGCTGAATGGGAGCTGCACGTTTGTTTGCTCAGCCTCCTGCCGTCTCGGATCTATATGGGGAATGGGCCTGCTCTAGAGCCCCCAGAAAAGTGACGAACACAGAGAGTCTAGCTACATGTTTGAGCCTGTTTATATGAAACCATCTAACAGCACATGGAGCTCCATGTGTGTCAAAGTGTTCGAATGAGTGAATTAGCTAAGTTATAACATATTTAGACCTCTTCTGTTGCTTATGCTTTGTCTTTTAAAACTGTTTTGCGCATCCTTTTGTTGAACTGCAGGTGTACTTTAAAAGGAGGTATTATACTTGAGAGGAAACTAAATAAGGTATAACTTGGGAAAACTTCTGGGTGTATTTAGTTAAAAATATTTTATATTACCTTCCCTCTGTCTTCAACTATTAAAGTACTTCACGCTTGACCACATTTGTTTTTCATGTATCATAAATGTCTGTTCATATATCATGATATCTGAGCAGCTCAAGCAGGTTTTTTGTTTTTTTTTTTTTTTCCAGTGCTGGTCACACAGTACCACATTTTTCAGTTTCTAATGCACTGAGCAGTTTACCCTTCTCCTAATCAGCTCCACTTTATAGAGCTCCTTTTTTCATTAGCAGAGACAGATTGTCTTTTCCTCAACACTGCTGCCCACTCCAAGCAGATGACTGAAGAACCATGCAGAACATATGCTCAGCTATCCCACTGAATGCTACATAAACACTTTTCTACTGCTAGGAAATGTGGCTGTTACCATCTCTCAGTTTTTCTCTCTACACTCAAAGGTTTATTCAATTGCTAATGCTGTTTGAGTCATGGAGTATCTTTGCCTACCACATGGAAACAGGAGGAGGAGGGAAAACATGGAACATACAATTATAGCAGGAAATTGTAAAAGAAAATACAAATATCATTGGTGCAATTTTAGCAGCACTCGTGGAATCTTAGGGAAAAAAGGATTCATTAAAATTCCATTTTGGCTTTTGGAGTTCAAATGTTAAATACACACTTGAATTTTAATCTAGAAAAGCTTTCTAACAGGTCAGAAATTGGGACATTCAGTGTTAATCACACTAGACAATCTTATGTAATACTGTCTTTAAAATGTGTGGGCCCATTCGTTTTGCAGATGAAGATTTGAATACTCGCAGTGAGTGATTGCATCTATGCTGATTGTGTTTTGAAAAATGATCCTGGTTTGAGACTACCTGTATAGAAATGCTTCTTGAATAATTAGTACCTCAGACAGCACTGGAAATTCTTTATTGCATCTTCAGATTATGGAAAAAAGAAATACTCAGAATATATAAGGCCAAATATTATTCATATATAAGTCAAGCAGGCTGTGTTGTGTGCGCACTGAGTATTGGCGTTACACTGTATTGGTTCTGGGAGCCCTTGGTCACTGGAATCAAAGCAACATCTTCAATTAACTGCAAATGTGAGAGGAGGATCTGACTGACAGCTATTTAAGTAAAATAATCTAGCAAAATATTTAATCAGATTTAAGAATCCGGTTATGATTATGATTTATTTATCTCTTTAAGTGAGATCCCACTACTTTCAGTTGTGCGGAACAGACCACATCCAAATCCTGTGTAAGTGCTGAGCTAAGCAAAGCTGTGTTGTTCAATGGTCCTGAGTGTCCAGCAGGACAAACACATCAGAGTGTAAAATATCTCCTTAGGATGGGCAATAAACCAACTGTTTCACCTCTGACCTGTTTCATAGTGGTACATAAAATGCGAATGTCTTCATCTTCTATCATATGATGCCCTGATCTGTGATCACTGAGATGCAAAGTGATCTTTCCTGTGATGCTCTGGAAGAGAGCACAGTGCTGATCACCTCAACTTTAGTCAAAAATCAAGCACAGAATTCTGTGACTAAAATAAAAAAAAATATCATGCTGCACAAGACTATTTGTCTTGTTTATAGAAGCTGATCGATCCCAGCCTCAGAGGGAGATCACTGTCTGTGGTCATACTTTTAAAGATATTATACTGGCATCTAACAGGAACATGTAGCACTGCAGAGCTTGCAGAATTATTTCGGTTACTTTTAGAAATAAGCAGTAAAGCTCATTTTAGGCATGTTATTTTAAAACAAACTTTTATAACCTAATAAATGATTAAAGCCTATCTTATCCGCACCAGTAAGCAGTTTGCAGAAGTTTTTAGGTGAATATCACATACTTAAATTCGCCTACCTGTAGTAATTTGAGTAATTTGCTCTCTGATTCAGCAAAATGACTCCTGACTTAACTGTGAGCCTACAAATACTCAGTTTCTAGTATATTGGTATATCTCAGTTTTTGGTATATATCTCTCAGTGTGTTTGGAAAATATCAGTTTTAGTATGTTGGTATATCTCAATAATTCGATCAGCAGAGATCCTAGTAGTGGCCCTTCTATACTCTGATATATATTTTCATAGACATTTACACTATGCACTCTTCTCCTGTCATAGTCTCTTGAAGCTTTTCCTCAAAGTGTGTTCAAATATATTTTAATATAAATTAAAATTCCACCCTCCTTTTAAAGGGGACCAGTAGAAATATTTTGCTCTAGTTGCATTACAGTTCGGAGGAATGCTTCATTTTTGCCCTGTACTTTAGCAATGGAAAGTACATTTTAGAGTTATTTCACCAGCTGAAATACCATAGGACTGTGTTCCAAGACAGCAATCTGCTAAGGAAATTGGGCAAAGAAGGCTGCACGTTTCCTTTGATGGTCTCTGTTATGTGGGTAGCTGATGCCTCCTGCCTGGCATAACCTCACCGTGTCCAGCTTGGACGTTGCCAAAGCTGTTGATGACGAGCGATGCCTGAATTCAGTGTTGAGACTGTAAATTTTCACTTTTCTCCATTCACTCAGCACACCCACTGAATAGTCTGAAGGTTGCAAAAAATTTTGTACTGTAAAGTGTGTTTTTAGAATTATGGTAAATCTATCAACGGATAATCAAGAGATGTCTTTTCATTGCCTGTCATATAAAACCTTTAATGTTTTGTCTTAGTTTTAAAGGAGAATAATACAAATGATTTTACCGAAATCAATGGTATGAATGGCCTCACTTCAATATAAGTGGCAGGATAAACTAATTCTAACATACATTTTCATTGTGTCTTTGAGACAGGAGTCTTACTGAACTTTTCAGAAGTACAGAGTCAAATTTAAACAGCTAGTACATTCTAGATGCTAAATTTCATATGCAAACTATAAAGACTGAAAATTTTTGAGCCGCTACTCTTGCATGCAAATTAAAGTCAATGTAGATGGAATAGCACTGCCAAAAAATATTATCTACAGAAATATTGCTGCCTTTGAGTGTCAGGCTTTACTACTAAGATTAAAAGCTTTTTTTTCTGGGAAAGAATTTAAATGTCACTGAACTTTGTGAGTTATGGATAGTGATAACATCTGCATGGTTCAGTTCCTGAAGCATTGACAGGTCTTCCTTTAGTGTAGTGACATTGAAGTTTCCTGCTATGGCAAACAGGAATATAGATTTCACTCTTACTTGAATAGAACTGTGCCAAAATACGAAGGAATGTCTCTAAAATGTTTCTTTTCTAAACCAGGATAGAGCTAAGGGTATTTTCTTGCCAATGAGTTGTGGCAGGGACTGTTCAGGCTTGGTGGCTGCTGCCTTGGTACTCCCATAAACTCAGCACATTATTCAGCTTTGCCTGGGCCCCTGTTACACAGCCTTTCCTTGTGGATAAATGGCAGCGGATGTGCTAGTTGGCACGGAGCCTCTGAAATGAATAAAACACTACCTGATATTTTTTAACAACTTCTGGTCTTTTCTATCAACTGCTAGCAAATGTTTCAAGTTAGAGTGTCACATTCTAGAGACAGCCGAGAGACAAATTCACTCAAGCACAGCATTTTGAGCTAAATCGTCTAAGAAATTATTTGAAAAAATCAATAGATCAAAGCAAGTGGTTTTGTGCCTTATAGATCCGAACAATCAATATGGTACAACCAGATTCAGCACTAAAGGTCTGTGAATAAAGTCCAGCAGTAACAGTGAATATTCATTTATTCACTTTCTTCTCTCTTAGCAGTATTTCCTGTCTGAAGATTAGATCATTAAGAACTAATGCTAGGGGTTGTTTTTAAATCTTTTCTGGCATAACTCCTTTTTAAATCTTAAGCAAATCATAAAAATCACAGGAAGTGAATGTCAGCACCCTTCTGAAACCTAAGTATAGAAAAACATTTATACACATATTATTTTTTCAAATAGCATGCATTCTTCTTTTGGCAAGTAGTTTTCAATATTGATTGCATAATTACAAAAAAAAATATATTGAAGCATAACAAAAAATGCAGCATCATCTGCATTCCACCACAGCTCTTGGAACTAAAAAATATTCGTCTGCAGAAGAGTTGAATTCACTGCTGTAGGTATTCACCACAAGCAATTGAAGGCTTAATTTTTCCCAAAGCAAATCACCTCTGCCCTTGTCACTGCCCTCATGAAAGTTTTGTCACTACAACTACCCTACTGGAAACCACCTTGCCCTGTGATTGGATCTTCCATGAGGAAGTGATTCCTGGGCAGATCTTGCACTACCATGAAGAAAGCATTTTGGACTTCCAGGCATGAAATGAATTAACACTTGGATTAGTGAGTTTTCAAAATCCACAGGCATTCTGGAACTAAAACAGTAGATACTAAAGCGATAAAATGAGATTCCAGCCTTTACCGCTCTCTTCATTTCACTTTGATGGAAAATTGTCCAGGCCTTTTTGAAAATCTAGCACTAGAAGGTCAGTGAGTGCAATAAGGAGCTAATTCTGTGAACAATAATGGAGCACAGATTTCTCCTCCCTCAGGCAGGAGTGCCCTAGTCACTGAACTGGAATCCGGTTCCCCCTGTTCTCTTCTCTTTGGCCAAAGAAATTGTGAATTCCTTTTTTTTGGAAAATAACTAGGTGTTTTAAATTGTTGCTAGCCTAATTTCCAGGCAGAGAGAAAAAGCTAAGGGGTTAAAAACTTTCTCAGCCTGCGAATATAATTTAACCACTGATTCTTATATCTTTTGCCATAAAATGTAGGTGTCATCACATTTTTGGCAGACGTGCTTAGGAAGAAGTTTGATTCATGAAAACTGATTTTGGCGGAAAGAAGGTGGTCTTTTTAAACTTCTGATGAACTTTTAAAATTATGGTAGACATTTTTAGATTTTTAGAGGATAGCATTAGTAAATAGTGTTCTTATCAACATTCCCTTATCCCAAACTAAAAAAAAGAATAACCATGGTGTCATGGAGAGATTGATTTTTACCAGTACTACGTGAACACTGGTAAGGTGAGACTTAGGTTTCTGCTCTTTAAAATAGAGCCTTAAGGGGAAAAAAGAGGAAAAACAGATGTAAATTACAGAAGTGAAATGCTCTCCAGAGCAGTTTTTGGTATTTGATATTTGCAATCCAATAGAAATGTAAGACTTTGAATTTTTAACCTGATTAAGTTAAAATTGTGAGACAAAAAAAAAAAAAAAACACAAAAGCTTTAAGGTAGAAACCTTAAATATTTTCTACTTATTTGTTTCCAAGATTGACCTTGAGTTGGAAATGGGAGTAGCAAAATAAAAATCATTATTTTGGGGGGATTTTTTTTTTCCAGAACTCAGGCAAGTGGGCTATTATTCTGTAATATTAAGTGTAGCTTTTGCAAAATGTTTTAGATCAATTCTATTTCTTAGATGCTACTGCCTCCAGAAAATTCTAAAAAACAGTTACATTGAACTTGAAGTTGCAACCTGGGAAGTAATGAAATAGGAGATCTCTAAGCAGTAATGACTGAAGTCAAGTAAAATCAGACAATCTGATTAGAATTCAGATGGGGTGTTTGACTTTTGATACTGTCTTTATTACTGAATATCATCATCATGAACACTGCCTGATTTTTAACCTTGCAATACTTATTTTATTGATGGTCAAAATTAGATATAATAAAAATGTTGTTACATAATAATGGTATCACTGAAACTCCTGACAATGTGAGGGGTCACTGAAAGGCAGTGTGAAGCACTTCAAAGCCTCAATACTGAACTTCAAAGCATTTGTTGAAGCAAAAGCTACAGAATTCATTGCTTTAAATTAGATAATATATATAAAATACAGTGTGAAAAAAATGTCTTACTAAAATCGTGTCATAAACTTCCACTTGAATTTGCACTCATCAAACCTTGTTTCGATTAGGAAACCAAGTAATAAATATTGTGTACCTGTTAGTGATAAATCCATATACCATGCAATTAGCTCTAGTTTCGCTAATAAATATATTTGAGGAGAGGGATTTTTAGGGGAAAGACGAAATTATAATTGACTGTATTCCTGCCTGAAGGTTGCTAAAAATTATTATATTGATTATAATATTGAAGGTGAATTGCAGATTCTTATTTGGAACTCCCTCTTACTCCAAAACGTTTATGTATAATTCAAATCCCTGGCATTACCTGCTCTGCAGGTAACTCCAAATTAGGATCTGGTTGTAGTATCTCTTGTTCATATCTGCAGGCCTTACTGAAGAGTGTAAATTAAGTAAATGGAGCTGCTCACACGATCTTATTCAAGGAATAACAAAATCCAGCTACATTTTTAGTGTGACAAATTTTTTTCGTTCTTATACATAATTCATTTGTACAAGTGGGCTATTTTACATTTTAATAAACTATATGAAAGAAAGAGTTATTCTCATGATATTTCTAGAACAACAAAGAAGGGTTGAAATGTTTACAATAGGCTTTTGATATCATATATGTAGACTAAATTTTCTGATTAAGGCATTTAGTCATGCAGTGAACACTGATTATTAATGTTACAAAAGTATTGTTCTATTCTCTAGAAAAAATACAGACAAAATATTTTATTAGATCAGTGTATGAATTGGTGTTTTTTTTTTTTTTATGTGTTTGTATGTATTTCACCAAGTAAAAGAGCAAGAACCCAGAAGTTTTCTGTCACCCGGACAGTGATCTTGTTGGAAATCAAGAGCAAAAAAATAGATTGGCTATCATATTAGAAGGATCACCCTATGTAGAAACCAAATCATTGAATCATTTTTCCAGTAGACACTGCAAAAAAAAGAGTCGAAAAGCAATTTGCGTGCTAACATTTTCAGTAGTAACTGCTCAGATCTTTCTCATAGAAGTTTTGGCCACTCTAAGTTTTTATATAAAATACACATATTTTATATTTTTTTTATTATTATTATCGTACTGTATCTAATGTAGCATTTTGAACAACTCTAAGTAAATCTAAAGAGAAAAGCAGCAGGCTGCACTAGGCTGGATCGACGCAGGTTATATACTAGGTGATGTACCAAGCAGTTCTAGAGAGCTCTAAATAATGAATGCCTAAGACATCTGCTACCTCCCAGTGGTCAGGGACTGGAATTGTCAGCACTGACCTGAAACTATACTTTAAAACCAAAGGCTGACAAATGACTTCTCTTTATAATATTCATCATTGTATTTGTAAAAGCCCAACTATTTTTATGTTTATTCCAATTGATCAGGGGGAGGGAATTCTTCTTTTTGTCAAGATACGCAAAAACAAATTTAATATTTCTTTCTATTAGGAAGACCATAGTGATAAATATCTAAAGGCAACATGTTAATGAAGATTGCCAGTACAAATTTAGATTGGATATTTTGCATTCCAGCCCAGCTCCTCCAAAGCACTTCAACTTCTACTGAAATCAATGGGAGTTCAACGTGCAAATGAGCCTAGGATCATCAAAGCAGTTAGAAATATGGAAACTGTTGGCTCCTTGAAGCTGCTTGAACATCAATATCTATTCTGGGCTTCTCATAATATACACATAGGTATTCAGATAAGATGACGAGGACTGAGATGTTTACCAAAGTGTCTTTGAAGTTTGCCATTGTGGGAACTGAATATCCAGATACAGAAAAGAAAGGCTATAGTGATTTACAAATAAACAGAAATGCCAGTGTTTACAATGAACTGATTTTCTGATCATTCCAAAAGCATCCAGAAAAACCTAGGCACTGTAGAAACGTCAATGCTCAGTAATCTTGAAATGTGATTGCTCTCTGCTCAAAAATTATTTCCCAGCATCAAGTAAATTCCCATATTGATAGACTATAATATTGCATTAACAGGCTTGTCTCATATGGCTGATTATTTTGTCACGGGAGTGATGCATCCGTTGTGACTGTGGATGAATAAAATTCCACTTTGCTTTTGTCATCAACTTACTGAATACTAAATCTCGAGTACTTAGGTTATCTGCAATGAATCTTTGAGATTCCATGAAAAATTACTTCCATTGTGCAATCCTTCAAATATCCGTAACATTCCAGCAGATAATTAGTGAACAATAAAGAAATTTTGGAACATTGCTGGAATAGTGTGTGAAAATTCAGTGCTGTATGTTGTTGACTCCTTACCTGAATTTCACAGGTAGAAAATAAAAAACACTCCAACCAACTATAAAAGCTACTGTACGACTCAAGACAGTGACTCATTCTAATGAGGAACAAATTATGTCTGGGACATTTACACTGCTGAACCTCTGAACTGAGGAGCAGTAGTTGATGGTTTGGACAACACCTTTCCCGCTCCTTCTTGGCTCAAACAAATACTATAGTGAGATAATCTCACAAAAAAAAAAAAAAAAAAAAAAAAAAAAAAAAAAAAAAAAAAAAAAGCTTAAAAAGAAAAACTAAGAATTGCATGACCACAGAATGGCAATTTTGTAGTAATGAAATTGCTAGGTTTAATGTCCTACTCTGCTAAGACTGACTTCATGTACTCTTGCTATTCTTGTCTCTTGAGTCTGAGTGCCTTCAAGTAATCTGTTAAGCACATTGATTACTGTCTCTCATGTGCTTATTCTTTCAATTTTTGCCCTGAGAGTGACGTGTAGGCAGTTGCAAAGTTTATTTTTATGTACTGATGCTGTGCACAAATAAATATACCAGTCTGGCTGATCTATTTATCCGTCCATCTGATGTAAAGCCAGCCTGCAGGAGCAAATGTTGTAGCTGGAGTAGAAGACCTTTAGGTTTGTGATAGTCCTTCGTTCCCATAGCAGTCTCCTCCATAGAGAAGAGCCATTCTGTGGCAGTACATTATCTTCTGGAAAGACAAGCTTTACCTTTCCTGTTGAATTCACCATTGTGCTAGTAGACAAAAGTTGCTGAACATGGTCTTTAATCACAAAAGTGGATCCATTCTAAGGACCCAAACATAACCAACTCAATGAAATACTGCAAAATTCAAATATAACATAGAAGTCACTATTCAAATGTGAATATTTAATAAAGCTAAATATTAATTTTGGTTTCTAAGTCTTAATATTGGTTTTTGTTTATTTAATGTTAATAATTACTTTAAATGTTTATTTTTAAATCTGTATTTCTAAATCAGACTATGGACACCTACAGATGGCATCGATGCACAAAAATGTGCAATTGATAAATTTACTTTTAGCAACTTAGTTTATCATTTCATTGGATTCTTAATCATTTAAAATCATTTTGTTTCTCATTTTGATGACTGAGAAGTGACAATGTTTGGATCTCCAGCATTCCTGCTTTCCTTTCTAGCCCTTTCTATTTCTCCAAGTTTATGTCCTTGCTTCTATCATGCATTGAATTGCACAGTTCTGTCATCCTTTAATGTAACTGTCCCTGTCATTCTCCCTAATGAAATAAGTTTAAAGAAGTGAATTCCAAGTATAATTATTTTCAATCTCATCTTCTGAGTGGAGGAAAGAGTTGCAAGTGACTGCTGATCTTCAGTCTGTTCTTGCACTAGAAATAACATACAAATATTTATTTTACTCTTATCAGATCTTCCTCTCTGTTTCAGTGTATCTACAGAGCTGACTGTCAAAATGGTTTAAGTGAAACAATGTGAAGCCATGAGTCATAAGACTGGCAAATGCACAAGAATTACTTAAAGTCATTTGTTGTATTTTATTTTTGACTTTTAAATCAAAGTCTTCCTATCAGCCTTTCATGAAAATATATTTAAAGAATTAGAATATTTTGGGCTTGAAACTGATGAGTATTGAAGTGCGAAACAGTGGCAGTAGATAGCATTGAATAGTGTATACCTGTCAAGAGCTGCACTAACTAATGGTTGGAGATAACCTTGCCTCGGATGCATTGTCTTTGGAAATACACTGTAACAGAAAACATGAAAGGCGTTAATCCTGAAAGGATTATTTTTTGCTGAAACAGGAATTGGCAGAACGTACAGATCCTTTATCCAGTGCCTTGAAGATACAGCATCCAGTCAGTGTATGCCACAGATATTTGTCTTTTATATTTCATTTTCTTCCTTGTTCAAGGGAAGAAGGCTCGTTGGTTTTCCACACTTGTATGACCGCTCATTGCTAATCCTGTTCCGCTGTGTCCGGTCACACACTGAAATCCTGGTGGCCAGACTGACCGCTCACAGGACCAGGTGAATCAAACCGAATTCACCTGTTCCTTTGTCAGTCGTGATTTTATAGTCCTTTCATCATATCTTTCCTTTCCCTCTCCCAGTGCAGTCTGTGGAGGCCTATTTTGTTTAGTCTTTCCTTGTATTGAAGAGATTTCTTTTTGTCTTTGATCATCCTTACTGCCTTTCTCTCTTCTTTTTCCAGTTCTACTGTAATCTTCTTGAGGCAGAGAAACCAAACCACAGGTGCTGTTTGCAGGTGCCACACAGATTTATACAGTACCATAGCCATGTTCTATTTTCTATTCCTTCTCTGATTATTCCTAACATTTTATTTGCTTTTTTTTTTTTTTTTACTGCTCCTGGGCTGACATTTTTATAAACTTTCATAAAATGAGTTTTTCGTAAGCCTTTGATCATTCTAAGATCTCATTTCCAGGAGGCAGCAGCTAGTGCATAAACCCTTCACTGTGTCATACCCTAGCTTTGCAGTCACTAGGGCTGACATGACTTTTTATAAGCTCTGTACCACAGGTAGCAATATACTACTTTTTTACTAGACTGCCCATTTACCGCACCATTGTCAGGGAGATTGTTAATACTGGTCCCATATAGGGTTTTGGCAGGAAAATGATCCAAACACTGTAGCATGGATATGGATGGGGTGCTGAGGCCCAGGGTACTCTGATCGAACACAGCACTTAGAGGCAATATGGCTTTTCCTTAATCAGCACTGCCCTTAGAAGAGATCTTAGCAAGTAACTACCTGTCAGTGACGATTACAGAGAGCTGGATCCTCTCACACCTCTGAAAACTCCCATGAACTTGCACGCAGTAACTGTCCACAGCTGCGAATCGCAGCAGACCATAGTTCGTTCAGGCTGCAAAAGCAAAATGAAAAACAACCCCAAACAGATGAGCTAGATCTAACAGATGTTTCTTCTCTACAGAAAATAGGTTCCATGAATCCTCTCCCGTTGAATGCTCTCTGTACCCTATTTTTTGAGGCCAAACTGTTCCTTGTTTATGCTGAAATGAAATCACTTGATAGACAGATGACAGGCGTGCGCTGTACTAGAAGAGCAGCTGCTTGCAATATAATAAAAAAATCCTGGCAAAACCCAGGATATTGGAAACAGATGCTAGACACTTAAAAGTAATATCATCATGTTTCTATATGTTCCTTGAGATCACAGTTCAATTTCTTAATGCTAATTTTTTGCATTTTACTTCATAACAGCCGAATTACGTCCCTAACTCTTAACTGATTTAAGAAAGTCTTCATTTTCCCATGAGCTAAAAAGTATACTGACCTCTGATAATTTCTTAACATCTCCAACAGCATTTCCCAATGCTTGAAAAAGATCAGTGTGAACTTTTCAGCTAATGTGCTACTTTTGTGCCTATTTGCTTGTTGCATGTGTTTCTGATTAATAACTACATGGACTAGATTACTAATACTCCTTGAGATTCTGGTGTGATTGTCAGCAAAATATCTTTCCGGATTTGTTAGAAAATTAATTACATACTCAAAACCTCAGTTTAAAAGATTTGAAGCAAATTTAATGAACAGATTGGAAAGACTCCAAGAAGAGAAGTTCTTTAAATATTGCACTTGCATGGTATTATATAACACTAAAAAGAAAACTACTAATGGGACCACAGGCTGACAGAAGTGGAAGTTTCTTTGTATCTTTCAGAAAAGTAAAAGCAGAAATGTTCCCTGTCCAGGTCCAGCTGCAAGGAGGCCGGGCAGAATATCCAGGATGGTCACCTTTATACAATAACAGAGCTAATTTGCTGCAGCTTAAATTCATCTCCATATTCATACCTTGTACACCTCAGTTGAATTCAACGTTACTACTTGTCCTTTGCCTTTCAGGGAACGCCGCTCTGTGCCTAATGATCTCTTGTCTTCTCAGACTGTCAATAGGACGACAAATTAGTGCCATTGAAAATGATGATGTCTGAGAGTGTCCACTGAGATATTTTACCCTGGGGGCTGTTCTGTAACGCCGCCACCAGCAGGGAGGACTGGCACACCACCTCAGCATCACAGCCGCACGGAGATGAAACGCTAACGGGTCCCATGTGTAGGCAGCCCCTAAAACTCCCATTCGCCGCTCTCACTGGGCCCTTTGCTGCCGTTGGCTTCCGGGGTGCCCGTTGCTGCTGTGGCCCTGGGCAGGGAGCCGCGCGGCCTGGGTGCTCCCGCCCGAGGGCAGCCGAGCGGGAAGCAGCCTCCCCGGGCCCACCGCCCCAGCCAGCGCCGGCGGGGCAGGGCGGCCGGCGGCCGCCGGCGTCACCTGAGAGCCCAGGCTGTTGGACAAGGTCATGGTGATGGGTCAGGTTCAAGGTCAAGGTCTAAGAAAACAAATCTGCTAAGCGAGTCTGTTCCAAGGAAGCATAAATGCTATTACAAGCTTGTCTGCTTATTAGGCAGCTGTTAGTGTGACAATTAGACTGTGCTTTTAAAAGCTTACTGTTATGTTGTCTTAGGAAACTTAAAATTCACCATTTTCCAAGTTCTAGGTAAGTGGTCTAGGCACTGATGAGCCACTATTTGGATATTTTCTGAAAGAAATTTGAACATTTCTTCTGATGAGAATTTGATCCTTAAGGCCAATTTATTGTTCTTAATCAAGCTAAATTATTCTGTTCATTAGACCTTTTCTCTTCCTTAAATTGCCCTACCTCGAACAAACTGCTCTGCTCAAGACTTCTGAATTTCTCAAGGAGCTCTGTACCAAGTTGTTCTTGGAACATAAGGCAATAAGGCAGCTTCAGAGCACTTAAGTTAACTTTAAATTGACTCAGTTTATATTGTAATTCAGGCCTTCTGCAAAGTTATTATCTCCACAGTAACAACCCTTCCATGACTGCTTTGAGGTCAGTTCACCTCTACTTCCAATGGGTTGTACAAACAACCCTTGAGAAACAAATTAAGTCATAGACATCATGTTGTATTTGCAAAAGATCATATTCATCAGCACTCGTGGGAATATGTTTGACAGCTATCCATATGGCTGAACCAATCCACTGTATGTGAAATTGTAAAATCTACAGTTTAAAAATTTAAAACAGCACCCACAAAGCAGAATCCTAGTGTTTAGCATCATCTCAAATTACACCATTCCCCTTTTTCTTTTTTTCTTTGTTGTTGTTGTTGTTGTTGTTATTTTTTGCATGGAGTCATCTTCAGCATCTTCATTGATGTTTAACGTTGTGAACTTGGGACCTGTTCACTGAGTGTAGAGGAAGCTGAAGTAACTGGATTCCACCTCATTAATACCATGTAGATAGTGGACATGGAGATAAGCATTTAGAACTGGAGAATAGAGATTGTTTTTCCTCTGTTTGGGCAGCAGATGTTCATCTTAAACCTGTAGAAGTTTGGTAATGATGTGGAAACTGGCACTGAGGTGCTTTGCCAACATAGTGAGCAAATTAACTAAAATTTGCGTCTCGCTTTTTGTCAATGATGTCACCCTTCTGGATTTTTGCATTGAGATAGTAATGACCTGTAAATCAGTTGTTTTGCATGGAGGCTACTCAAAATCTATATTAAAGCTTTGCTACTAATAACAGCTATTTCTGAAGGCTTTTTCAAAAAGATTCCTAGATTTCTAGATCTCATTGCAAAGTAAGCACTGACACAGCTGGAAATATTGCAGTACTGTTGAATATCCATTACTTGCAGGACCATAATAGTTCATCTGAGAACACACTGAGAACATAAGCTATATTGTAAATCTCCTAGGATGGGAATAAAAGTTATCTAAGTTAGAATCAAGTTAACTAGTGATGACATACATAATCCTATGGTTAACTCATGTGATCTTTTTCAGAATGCCACTTTTTGGAGCCCCATGGCTCCTGTGGAACCATGATCATTCAAGTCTGTGTTATTTCTGTTTTCCAAAGTGCTGGAGAGCTTTGAAACTGCATTCATGACTGCATCGAGTTGCTGACCAGTAAAAAGCACAAATTCTCTCTAAGCTGCAGTAAAAATCTTTAATTTTGCTTTCTGTGGATTTATGAGTTTAATGTTCTCAACATTATTTTTTAATGGAAAACATTTTTAAAGAGAGGAACAGTACACAGGAAACCGCTGAACAGTAACACTTAGAGTCCTTTAAATCAGCTATATGGAACTACCATATAAATAAAATTGATTTATTGAATTTCTGTATTAGATAACTTTTATGGAGTATGTAAGGGATGAGGGTGGAATGGTTTATTCCTGTTATGTAGACAGTACAATCTTGGATAACAGGAGAAAACAAAATGATTAAATAAACAACATTTGTTTTCAAAGTGGATGTAGATAATTCCTCTGTGGTAGTTCAGAAGCTACTTAGCTGACTTAACTGTCATGGAAAAAAAATCACAAGAAAAATCCATATTTTCCTCTTATCATATGAGTTTGAGACTAAGATGAAGACATTTGAAGGATAGTGCTGTATGAATATCACCAGATATGTTACTGAAAGAGCATCAAGAACTCTATAGATAGGAGAAAAAAATAAAAATCTTGCTAAATTTGGTTTTGGTTTCACTGATTTAAAGTAACTCACTCTTCTATGGCTGCTAGCAAAACATTTTTGACTGCAGTTTCTTTTTGATGCTGTTTTAAGTGAGCCATGGTATCAAACTGTCTACTAAAAGTTGGCAGGGCTTTTGCATATCTCTGCTTGTCACACCACCATGAGATGCTTTTTAAAAGAACAGTCTCAGGAACATCCAGTCACATCCTATAGAACACACACACAAAGAAAAATTAATTATCTTGCTAGTTGGCAGATAAATGCTGTTTATATTTCAGTGTAAAAGCAGCAGAAATTTCTCCCATTTCAAGGTCCTATCTAGACAATATAACTTCTATTGCTTCCAATTTCAGGAAAAGGAAAAATGAATCATTCTGCAGAGTCTAGACAAATAATGTCTCTAAAAACAAGACCCTCTGTTTCTGCCTATAAGAGTCCTAACAAATTGTTCACCCTTCTTGATGCAACACTACCTAATCTTGATAGTCTTCACCTTTGGAACACAAGTCTGTGAGTTTTTGCATGAAAACAGCCATAAGAACGATATCCCTTGCAACGTTTCAAACTCCTAGTACATCTACTCAGGGGGCACTTGCAATGTAGCCCAGGTAAGATTTGTTCAAAGATACTGTCTAAACAATTTGCATTTCTTAGTACTGAAAAGTGGAGACAGATCACCTTTGTTTATATGAAGTTTACATAAATATTCCTTCTCCAAGCAGGAGAAAGATTTCAAGAAGAAGTCAAAGTTCAATCAGGTTTCTCAGAGCCTTGCTCAACTGAGTCTCCAAAATCTCCAGGGGTAGAGATTGCAGGAGTCTCTGGGTACCTTTTCTAGGGCTGCATTACCATCCCAGTGAAGACCTCCCCACTGGCCACTGCCCCCTGATGTCTCACACGAGCCTTCTTAGAGACGAGTTGTGGCCATCATCCCTTTCTTATCTCAGCTGGCAATAGCAAGAAGAATTTCTCTGTCGTCTTTGAAGCTAGCTTTCAAATATTTGTGCGTAAATCTATATGGTTTAAAATATGCTAGGATCCAAAGGGAAAGCATACCACTTTACCAGGATCCTAAGGGAAAGCATACTTGAAGAAGTTCATAAAGAAGAAGAACTGATAAATTGGGAAGGCCATATAATTGCTTTCACAGAGGATTAGTCTGGTGGTGTTTTTTCATAACATCAGATATATATGATGGTGCAAGCTCTGTAATTTTAACCAGTTAAGTTAAAATAAGTATAACTAAAAATATTTTAAAAAAAAAACCTCTAATGCAAACCAAATTAAGAAAAAATATGTTTATTCATAGCCATCTTGCGTTATGTGAGTAAATGTATGCTAAGATCCTTCCTGGTGCCTCCTCCAGTGCTGGAGGCTGATGGCATGTTCCTGAGGCCAGTGCTGAAAGAATTTGACCATTCTGAATGCCATTTAAAAACAGGAATTTATAGATGTGAAGGCAACTTAAAATTTCAGATTATTGGCTCTTAATGGTGTTATCTAGTGATGCTCTGGTGAATCTGCTTAGTGAAACTGGTGATAATTAATACTAGCTGTAATGAAAAGTTGCTAGTAATAAGAGATGTGGGGAGCAACTGTATATACAGGTCACTGTCTGAACATATGGAGAAGAGTCACTTGCTGGAAAAACAGGCAATTAGCTGTATACATGGAGACGAAAAGGATGTGACTCATGGAAAGAGGATGCATGAGGTCGGAGAGGTCAATACACCTTCAGCATAGAAATGCATTCAAAAAATAAAGCCATGGCTCCAGGGAGGCTGTGAAAATGCGTTATATCATAATACTGTGTCCTTGATAGTGATTCTTTGTGATTAGTAAGTCATCACTTAGTTGTTCTAAGGGATTACTCTGTTATTTTTGTATAAATACTCCTCTTAGATCTTAATTTAATTTTAATTAAGCATTTTTTTTTTGGCAGGAGTGGGAAGAAGAAGAAGAAGAGTTGCAATTTCGACCTGCTAAAATGTGCCATTTTATAATTTGCTTTATTAGTTTTTTGGCATATTATCTTCAGCACAGATTTCAACAAAGGTCTGGTTAGAATGAACTCTTTCTATTTCTACTAAAATTAAAAAGACAGACTTCTCTGCATCTGAAGCACCTCATGGAATTACTTACATTAAGATTTAAATTGCTACTCTGATGCGACTATCAAATGTGAAATAAGAGATGCAACTTTTTAATAAAAGCTCTACAGTCATTACAGCTTCATTCCATGGAGTAGGTTTGTCTTAAAATCCAAAGATGAAATCTGCACAGTCTAGGAAACAGAGTCTCATAAGAGTCAAGTAGTTGTCATTCCCAAATGACAAACAGGGCTGAAACAAAAGAAAACTTCTGAAGAACAGGGCATTTGCCTAAAGCTTACATTCCAGGTTGTAAAAAAGAGCACATAGGTAAATCAAAGCAAAATTAAAGACTGAAGATTTTTCTATGCTGTTCACTTTTTGCATCACAGCTTTTTGAAGAGCAAGATGTTTTTAACAATGAAATATATTGGTGCAGTATGGGATGAAAAAGTGACGCCAAAACAATGACTCAGCTGCTCACAATGAGGCCACATCTCTTTGAGATCTGCCAGCACACATGAAATCTACACAGCACAGCAAACACACCCAGCTTGTCTTCTGCTGCAACGAGCACTGAAGTTCCAAACATACGTATCTGAAAGTGTATTTCTTGTGTATTAGTGACATTTGCAATCACTTCTGTTAAAGCAAATGTGAACTAAGATTACTCATGGTCCTATGCTAAGAAAGAACTTGTATGTTTTATCTCACATCTGACACTGATTTATCTTACATGTAGGGAAAAGTAAGTTTTGGTAATGAACAACCCATCACTAATGCATCTGTTGAAGTATAATAAATATATTTACAGCTCAAAACATTTCCCCATTTTAGTTAAATTTAAACATTTCTGCCTTACCCATAATATGTTCCATTCATGCCACTAATTATATTGCTTTTGTTGCATATTTAAAATATTATTTAAATTCTAGTAGTTGCAAATTATGGTGAAAAATGGGTTAAATGCTAGGTAGAGAAAGCCTAGCTACCGTGTATCACCACTGCCTGTGAGAAGATACAGAATATATTTCATTTGCTAGATCTTCTCTGAAGGAAAAAATAACTTTCTGTTTATTTCAGTTATAAAAGAGATTGATATGCAAGGGATCAACCTGTGACACTCCTGTTTAAAGGAAAAAATAGAGTCTGTAAGAAAAGTCATTGCTGCATCTGTTCAGAGCAATCCAGTGCCTCCCTGGTAAATGAGTCTCATATCTGAGCTTCACTGATTACATCCTCTTCTTAGAAATTTGGACAGAATGTGGAGATTGTTCCAAAGTGCTGGACTTCTCCTCGCCTGGAAATCCCAGCCAGTTCTGTAGGGGGTCTTTGTACTATGTACTTAGAGTGAATCTGATGTTTCTGGAAAGTCTTGGCCCTTCTGATGCTGTAATATACAATATAAGCATGTGAAAAACACAAGGCAAATCCACAACAAATCATCCACTGTGGCAGCTTCGCCTGACCTTCAAAAGCAGTGAATGCCTGAGAGTGAACAGTAGCTTGGGGCCAGAAAAGGGCTCCCTGGGAGCAAGAGGTGCCTGTCCGTATAAGCTGGACACGGATAAGACATAAAGCTTTTTATTTAAGTAAATAGGAGCAGAAGCCATTTTAATGCTGTTATAGCACTTCCCTGTTCTTTGATTTCAAACAGAAGTGCTTTAGATTGGCATTAGTAACTTGCGCTGTAACAGGAGCATGAGCCCCCAATCACGCAGGGACCCTCCCTGTCGGGTACCCGGAACACAATAAAAGTTCCTGGCCTGTAAAGCTGCCAAGGACGAAGGAGCGCTCCACAGCTAGGCTTGGGACTACTACCGAAGTGAGAATGAATAGCCAAGCTAGGGAAGAATGCTTTGTAAATTCCCTATGATTTGTTGAAAATGTACAATTGCCTAGGAAGTGTGTGGTAAAGAAAAGACCTCTCACATTTGATTGCTTCAGAAACATAGCACCTCTAGTCCTATTCAAACACAGCATCTGTGTCTTTTAGGTATTTGCATGTAGCGACTGCCCTTTGCTCATCGTAGGAGAGGATTCTTTTCTGAGAAAGATATAAAATATAAAGTGCCAGCCTTTGTAAACATTGGTTTGTGTTAGGTAGATTGCTCTTTCACGATGGTGAGAAATATTGCTGGAAAATGTAGCACTTCAGGGCCTGAATACTATTTAGTGAGACAGTCTCTGCTACTTGTCGCATCCAATTTAGAACAAAGAAACATGGAGGAGGAGGAGGAAGAGCAGTAGAGTTGTATTTCTTTCAGCAGCAACTGTTACCAACTATAATTCCTTTTCTGTGAAATGCTGGATATCCTCCTGTGTCTGACAACATCTCTAAGTTGCTGATACGATCTGAGCTTTCAGCACTTTCTGGCTCGGCAGGAGGCAGGTCAGTCTAGACTCTCACCCTTTAAAAACCTGGGGCAAGAGATGTGCTGGACGTGGGCAAAAGACAAACGTGGCTGAAATGCAGAGAGAGGATTTGTTAGAGCTCATACTGGAATCAAGCATGTAGAAGGAAAGGAATGTGTAAGCCTCAAAATGCAAATCTCAGGCTGCATTCTGTTTCCACCATATCATCCAAATGAGGAATGTATCTCCAGCTACCTGTGTTTGCTCTTCAGTGAGTGAAAATGACAAATGTGAGTGTGATTCGTGTTTTGGTGGGGTGGGTTTTGAATTTTCCCAAGAAAGGAGACTCCACAGCCTCTCTGGGCAACATGTGACAGGGCTCAGCCTGCCTCACACTAAAGAAGTTCTTCCTCATGTTCAGGCAGAACTTCCTGCATTTCAGTTTGTGCCCTTTGCCTCCCATCCTACGGCTGGCCACCGTTGAGAAGAGTCTGGCCCCATCCTCTAAACCTGTTTACAAGCAAATATAACTGCAATTATATAGTGATTGAGTCTGTTCTGTTAATTAGGCCATCTCAACTAATTTTGTAACACAAACCATGTGCATGAAATAGAAACTTCCTTGGGCATTTGCATCTCCTAACTAATCATTTGGATGCCATTCAGTTTTCTGTGATTATATAGATTAATATTATGGCTATTCTCACTGTTTTCTTTCATACTGAAGAACCCCAGTTTGTTCCTTCCTGGGTTTTCTTCCCGCCTTCCCTTTCTCCCCCTACCTTCCAAGCATTGCACCCAAACCCGTTAAAACTGTAACTTTATTGTAATTTTAATACTCTCTTATTTAGTGAGGTTTTTTTTTCCATGTTTGGGCATCGATGTGAAACTTGCAGAGTACTTACAAAGATCTGACATAAATGGCAGCCTAAAACCCATCACCTGTGCACCAACTCAGCTTTATATATGCATTCCGGCAGAAAAATGTGTTCCGTGGAGGTATGTGAGCCTGAAAAGGCTTGTGTGAACCTGAAACATAGGCATAATGTCTTGACTTACTCTATTCGGCTACGCTTGAGCCTATAGTAGACTATATAGATGGGGCTAAATGAGACACCTGACTCTGAATGACATTGCCAATGTAATCTGGTTTGCTGCATGTGTATGTATCTTGAGACGTTTTTGCTGTGACTTTTGCCAGAGGTATCTTGCTGGTGCTTTGCACTTTTCTGAGAAAAGAAGTGTTATTTGTTTTCTGCTAACTCTGACTGGTCAGAGTACAGAAGAAACCTGTACTATAAACAATTAAATGTTTGTTATTTCTTCTTTGTACCATCACTTTCTTTATTAAATGTATCTCAGCAAATATAATTTCATTCTAATTGCAGGTGGTAGCCATTCACATCTTTTGAGCGCACCACACAGAAGAGAACTTAGCTGTAATGCTTCTTCTGAGAAATTCAATGTATTAAATACAAAGCATGTCCAGGCATACCCAGGGCAAATTAAGTCTCTTGCAGGGAAGTAATATGAAATGCTTTATATATAGAATTACTTATGCATTGTTGATTTATACAGAACACCTAACACGACAGTGACAAAGTCATAGAGCAGGATTATGAATACATTAAAGCCTTTTTGAAATAAGCTTTATCTTTCTGGTCCTTAGCTGCTGAAGTTGATAGTACTGTCTCTGAAAGAACGGGCAGTGATTTGAGGTGCCTGCTTATCCACATAATTTAAATAATTGCAGGTTATAGGTGTGTGGGTTTCTCTTTCTTCTTCTTTATTTTTTTTTCCTTGTTCACAAAGGAAAAAAAAAGTGTTCTATTTATGCTCAGAGTTAAGTTTCTAGCCCATTTATAGACATCTACAGCCAGGACAAGTTTTCTGAAGTATTCCATAACTGTTTGTACACCTCTTAAATGTCAGCCTCTTCTGGGTGTAAGGCTTTCATTCTGCTTTTTAAATATGATCTCAGGTGTGTTTCCTTTGTTTTTCATAGTGATCTGTTGTTGTTTTTTAAATGTGTGTTGGCACAAGGGCAATAAATATATCCCGGTTGGGCCTATCCAACAGGAATAATGTCTGCTAGCGAGTGGGAAAGATGCAGTGTGCTTATGCCTAATGCCTTGGTAACAATCCCTTCAGAAAGGCCTGAAGTCCTGAGAGACAAGAAGGTGCTAATTTGACTACATAGTTCACTCCGAATTTGAAAGAAGACTATGTAAGAACTTATCATGTAAGAATTCACGTGCTGATTAAAAATGCTACATATGTACCAGATTCCTTAATCCTCTGCATGTTTCTTGTGATCTGTCATGAATAGCATATGCATGGTCAGGCAGGTAATCTTGGAAAGTCCACATTGTTTCTCCCTTCCAGTTCTTCTTGTGTTGAAGAGCACTTCATATATATATTATTGATATTTATATATTTATATTATTTATAATATACATATATATACATACACACAAGTATATATATTTATATTTGTTATATGTGTAAATACATTTATATATGTTAAGTCTTGGGGTAAACTGTAGTGTTTCCAAAGAGAGCATAAGAGAGACTGTTTGTGTCTGGTGAACAACTGCACATACCCTAGTGCTAGCACAGCCTCGTAGGCTATTCCGGTGCAAAGGTGGGAGACAGACCCCACAGACAGCAGGGCTTCCGAGGGGACAGATTTAATGGTAACAAAGTTCCTTGTGCAACTGCTTGTTGATCTTCCTTGAAAATTCAGAGTAGTGCTATTAAAGCTACCTGGCTTCCTGAATGTTAGATATTTATGTAACTTGTTTGAAGTTTTCTTGCTCTCCTAAGCTCCTCCTGTAGCTCATTCACTTCAGCAGGAACTACCTCTTATCATAGGTAGTATCACTTGCCTAATCAGCAAAGGAGAAAGTTTCATATAAATATCCCTCAAAGATTTGACCAGTTCAGAAAAAGATGCTGACAGCAGTGCTGCTGATGTAAATACTTGCCATCTTCTGCCAGGGTCTGTGCATCACAGAACAGCCTGTTACTCTCTGGGTAAATTCTGATCACATCTCGTGAGCTGCCAGCTGCTGTGGCCAAGCCTAACCAGCTGCCTACCAAGGCAGGGCATACACAGAGCCTTAAGCCGCCCAGATATCCTACTCCGTCTTAGCTGCTTTTTATCAGTCATCTATTAGGCTTCTGAAAGAGCTCTGTAAATACACAGCAATGGTTATGTATATAATGATAAACAGGCTCAGATTCCAAAGACTGAAAAAAACAAATTACTTCTAAGACAATGAAATTCTGCCAGCTTCCTAATATTGGACCAGCTTCTTTTGTCTTTCAAGTCATTCAGTAGTGGTTGGATGGCCTCAGTCATTGAATGGTTCCTCTGGCTCCCCAAATACCTTAGATTTTTTCTTCAGCTTTATGCAATAATATTCACCAGATGAATATCCATCATAAAACACTAGCATAAAATCAAGATGATTCTGTTCATTTCCAAATGCTCAGGGAGGCCACATTTTGAAGGAGAAAGACAAAAATATTATCCAGTATTTGAGAGCATGCTGTATTTGTAATGTATACTTTATAGTTTTATAAGAACAAGCTTCCTATTGTAATAAAAAATCTGCTTAAATCCAAAGTACAATGCATTTTCTTGAATTACATTTCACTAGGTAGCAGTTTTGCCACATCCTACTTTGTGCTGAAGTTTTATATTATGGAATAAATGTGATGTATCCTTGATTTCACCTCCCTCCGTTGATTTCACATATGCCTCTGTGTTAACTGAAAATAAAAGAATATCATAAAAAGAGTCTGTGAAATAGGCTCATCACCTGTGAGAGGTCTAGGCCAGCTGCATATTTCGATTATTCACTGGAGGAGAAGATTTAGTAATTAAAATCGAGATTAATTTGATCATAAGTATTAAACTCTTGCATTTACAGTTCAAGTGATGTTAGCTAGATACAATCTCTGAAGTCTTTTCTTGACAATAGAGAGTTGATGCCCACCAGCCTTGGTCACAGAGCATGGACTAGTGCTGGGTGAGATGCTTAGTTGAGTGCTCTCCCCACAGTTGGGACCACACGTGGAGCCACAGCTCTGCTGCAGGTGTAACTGGGAACTAGTTGCACGTACCTGCCTGTCAGAGCTGTGGCGTGGACCTAGGACCATGGTGCTGCAATGCAGTGAAGGTAGAGCCATGTTCCTCACCCCAACGGCACCTAGGGCAGAGGCTGAACCCACCCCACTGTCCTAAGATCCAGTGCCCCAGAGTATGTCCTCCCATGTGAGTCCTAACTGAACTATATTTATTCCTGGCAGGCAGGTAAGCAGCAATCAAGGGAATGAATTTGCTCTAATTCAAGCTTGCTATGATACTTCCAATTTTCAATGCTCTTAACATCATCAATACCAGAAAATAACATGGGGCTAGTGGGACACTGGATACTATTGGCTTGATCTGGGTTTTTAAAGGAAATGGTAATGGTAAAGGATGATACTTGTTGAATTTAGGCCAAGAATTTACAAAGTATTAGAAATAGAGGCTAGTGGCTAGGAAAAGCCTTATTTTATTCAAGTAAATCACCAGTTCTTCCTTTAAAGCAATGATTGAAGTGTTTAAAAGTACTAGTTCAGATCCGATTTGTTTTCTTGACAAAAGGAGTCAAGACCTATCAAAGAAAAGACAACTTCAGATGCTGTGATGCCATAAATAGGATGGCTCTGTCACCTATACAACAAGGCTGTGTTTTGATTTGTCAGCAGATAGCTCTCGCCAGCTGTAACATATGGAAGGTGCAAGAAAATGTCTACTACTACCTTTTCTTAGCTAGGATGATCGAGATTTTTCACTCTTGGTACTTTTGATGGCTTGGAAGTAAATGAATACCATTTTGTTGTTGTTGTTGTTGTTTTCTGGGTGCTGGGACAGAGCAGGCATTTTGTCTCTTAGACTCCTATAGACAAATGCTGGAAGGATGAAACAATGTGAAAATCAATGAGTCACAAAATCTATAATTTAAACATAATTCACCATGACTCATTCATGAGATGTTTTTGCTGAGTTTTATGTGACAAAACAATAGCCATAAGCATAATCATCAGTGCCTACTCAATCCTCTTTTTACAGCTATGCAATTCTATGATTCAAATGATTTCAGAGAGTCTAAGCAGATAAAAATCTACACGGAACAGTTAGAGGCAGACAAAATCCATGACTTTGGGCAGCTTAGGGTCACACTTTTATTTATAGACACAATATGATAAGTTCAAACATCTTTAGTTATTGCACAGGGGAAAGAAAGCCTGGGAAAAAAAGGTTATTATCTGTTTTAAACATTGCATGAAGTTTATTCCTGTTGAGTTGACGGAATAGACCATGACAGCTTAGTTATCAATTATTTATTTTAATAGTGTTTGTGGCTAACTAGGGCAGTGCATGCAGTCTTTTCCTAGTCGCCCTCTTTCCAGGAGCCCCTTCAAAGAACAGACCGTGCTGTATCTCATCTGCCTTTCGCAGGATCCCTGTGCAACCCAGATCCTATGGCACTCCTTGACCAAGAAGGTGGCAGAGAGCAACCCGTACAAACTGTTTTGGCAGCAGGAGCCTCATTCAGGCTACTGCTCTCTGTCTCTCTGAGGAACTCTGGTGCTCGTGTGCACCAGAGACAGCAATGCTGTAATGCAGTGTTGCAGATAGGGCTTCTGGTTTTGCCCTGCCTCTGGAATAAGATCTGTGGGTTGGTGTCACTGCTTAAATGATGCCTGCAGAACAGAGAACTGCTTCAGTGAATGTACATTTCTTTCTGGTAAGGTCTCAATATACCAATGTTCTTGTTCCTCCTTGCATAAACTAGCTTATCACACGAAAAAGGACAAGCTCAGTTAGTAACTGAGTAGATGGAATTTCTGTGTGAGGAGTATTGAAAGAGCATAAAATAAGGAGCCATACCCCATACCTTACTAAATTATCATTTTTTTTCTACTAAGCTGGGGGATATGCGGCAAATTATTGATTCAGAAGGATGCACAAAGATTAAAATTAAAAAAAAAAAAAGCGAAGTATGAAAGAGACATGGAATATAAATAAAAAACCAGTATTCCAGAAGAAGCCAGGATAAAAAAAGCACAAAATAGCTTCATTTATTATTAGGGAATACAGACAAAGTACAGCATCAACCCTCATTCCTACATCATAAATCCAAAATCCTAGATGTTTGACAGATCCTACTCGGTAGCTGTTAGGAGTGCTGTTCTTGCTTGGGAAGTTCACACATTGCAGTTTAGTTCTCCATTCTGATGTATTCAATCATTAACACACAGACATATTGCAATATATTAAATGGTACATCATTTATCAGGGTTCTCAGCCTCTATCACATGAAAATCTTCATAAATTACATTGGCACTAGTCTTTCTGGAAAGAGCATTTTAGATTGCAATTCAATGATATAATAAATCTGGCTTCAGCGTGTGTGTGTTTTGGGTTTGGAAACTTGCAGTGTATGAGGGAGCTGGGGGGGTTGGAGTGGGGAGCCTTTTTTTCTTTCTTTTCTTTTTCTTTTTGTCTCATGTTTCAATCTGATTCAAAACCTGTCATAGTCTCATGAACAGTTCAAACCTTCATATTTATCTGCTGTTTCAAACTTGTTCAGAACATATTTGACAAGTTAGCTTCATCTCATAGACTTGCTGCCCAGCCAGGCACAACATCACAAAGTTAGTGTATTGCATGCACAAAAGAATTTAGGAGTAATGGCTCGTAGTTTTCCTGAATCAAATGTGTTGCTGGATAAATATAGTAAGGCCTGGGATTGGTGCTCATGATTGAGGGCCATCCTTTAGCTCGTGTGACACTTGCCTCTAGGTGCTTTTGGAAGTTCTGTGGGCAAACTTCTGTGAAATGCCACATAAACTTTGAAAGCACGTTAAAATTCATACCTGACTAGTTGACCAGTGAGGCTCAGAATGTGGAAAAAGAACAACATGACAGATGACTCTGAGAATCTAGGACTCTCTAGAGTATCACAAAAGTCACCTTGCTACCTTAATTTGTTTATTTGTAGACAAGTGAGGAAGATTCAGTAGCACAATACAAATCAGATGGAAAGCATAATTTCTGTCAACTTGACTTTAAATAACATGTGTTACGTAGTGATGGGAAAGTGTCCTCGAGCTGTAACCCCGACAACTTGACAGACAATGAAGAACAGATTAAGGGGCTCATGCCTTAAGACAGCAATTCCAGTGACTTCAAAGGAAGTCAATAGAATGTGGAATACTAGTGAGCAAAAAGATATTCAGGTATTATCTGTAGATGGCACAGCTAAATCTTTTAAAATCTTACTAAACTCTGTGTTACTATTCATTATTTAATTAAAAATATAACGAAGTAGGATAGCACAGTAAGATACCTCATTCAATAATTGCTCATTAGTAGGAGGAAAATATTTTAAATTTCTGAGACACTTCTTTCCTTAGTATTTAATTCTTGAAATTTGGTGCAGCTTTTAATCATAACCTGCAATTGTGAATGTATAAAATGAGCCAGGCTCACATCAAAACACTGACTGAAAAGGGGCCTAAGAAGTTGCCTAAAGCATCCAGTCCAAAACCAGAACTAACTTGTAATAAACTCTCCTAATGTCTATCAGATCTTTAGAGGTGTTTAACAACTGATAGAGATGCCGCACCCGCTTCAGGCAATCCCTTCCACTGTCTCTGGTCCTGTCTTGACAGAAGTTTTTCTAATAACTAATCTGAATCTTTATTAACTAAGCCCATTATTGCTTGTTCTGTCCTATTGTGGCCCAGAATTGATTATTTCTTTCCTCTTTCAAGCAAATTCCTTTTTATTTGAAGACATATGTAAACTTTAGATAAAAATAATTACAAACTATTCAGTCTTCCGTGCAGATAGTGCACAGGCCTCGGATCACTCTTCTTGTTTTTCTCATATTTTCTATAGTTGGCCTATGTTCTGGAAATTTGCAGCGGAGGTCTTACAGGTGCTCCCTGGAGCTCATGTTTTGGATGATGATTCTGATTACAGCCTCTTTGGCAAACTTATTTCTGTTTTAATAAAGATGCTAAAGGGGAAATGCAAACTTCTTGTATAACAATTTTGTTTTTTTCCATCTTAAAAGGGTAAAATAAATGCCTAGGGTATACTAGCACATGTGAGATATATATAAAATAGCTGTATCATGCAAATGCTCATTTCAAAAGAAAGATATGCAAAACTTTCCATTTGTTCTAAAAATAGCATTGATGATAAAGTCCTGATTATGCCATCTGTCATAATCTATTGACACTGTAATTCTGTAAGTCTTTGCAGGACATTGCCATGAGAAACATCTGTTACTTCTGCAGCTGACATTCTCATGTCTAAATATCATCGTGGAACTCACTTCAGTTTTTGAGACAATTTCATTATCCCTACATCTTTCTACTTCCTCTAGTACGTTCTAGTAGCCTCCATACTGCATTTTTTAGGTGTTGGATGAGGACTGTGATTTCACTCTTCAGAGAGGAAAAAAAGAATTTACCTGGAAAATAAAATATTTCTGAAGGAAGCAGAATAAGAACTTAATTTTTTCTGAGGTGGGGCAGGGTAATCAGTGTCTCTGAAAATCAAGCTGTAACTGGATATTGTTCCGGTTGAAAAATAGGTTTAGTTTTGAGAGAGTTGCTTTTATATGATCAAATTAACTACAAGTTTCTCTGTGAGCTATTTATATCAATGTACAAATCTTATTCTAGCTAAAAGAAATACATTCTGAGGATGTAATTAATTTGTCTTGATCTATTCTGTATTTTCAATTGAAATGGAGCACATGCATCACACTGCAGTAGCTTGCTGAGACATCAGCTGAACTGATTAATAGTCTTCTGGATCAAATGTCACCTCTCTTCATAAAAAAAAAAATTAACATGAACATCTTGATATAGAAATACAAAATGTAAGCAGTGTGCTTCAAGTTGATCTGTTAGGTGCAGCCCACAGAAGGGAGAAATGGAAGAGCTACCCTGCCCCAGCTATCTGAATTTCAAGCAAATTGCAAGCCTGAACCGTGCTGCTTGTTTGCCCTAGATTCCTTGCAACACACTTAAGCGTGCTTGTCAGAGAGTATCCTCAACCCTCCTGTGAGAAGCTCTGTCTTGTAAAGTCCCTTTTTATATCCCATTTTTAAATAGATAAAACACTGTAGTTTGTTATTTAATTCTGACGGCTGTAAATGCATGAACTCAGTTTTTATGTCAAAAGATGAATATTCTATCGCAGCTACAAAGTTTACCTGGACCTGGCTTCATTTTATGTGTCTGCAGCATACACAGATATGTCCTGAGGGGAAAAATCAAATCCCAGAAAGTCATTTGAATCAAAGAACTACTAGAGCTGCACCTTTTTCAGTCTTTTATTATTCTACTCTTTTCTACTGTCAGTTTGTGTTGCTTGTTGCAACAATGTTGGAGTGATAGCTTCTAAGGCATGTCCATGACTTAGCATCCAGAACTCGTATCTTCTCTATTCAAGAACAGACTATGACATATTTTGCTTGAAGAGTTTCTTTTTGCCGTTACTTGCTATTTCATTAGTTTCTAGCTGATTATGTGATTATTATCTATTCATTTCAAGTTAAATCCTATGACTAACTGTGAGCAGATAGGTGTCTTCTAACTGAAACAGTGCCAATATCACTTATGCTGAAGTTTGCAAAATCTTTTTCAATGATTTCTTTAATATCTGATATTTTATCTATTTCCCAGAAGTCTAAATAGTAGCCTCTAGCAATGGAGGGTCACACTGAATATACTGTTTTTTCCATTCCTGCTGTGCTCTTCTGACTTCATTTCCCCAGTATGTCATCCTGTGACATACTCACAGAACCTTACATAGTGAATATAGATGAAATGTGTGCTAGGTATAGATGGTCACCTCTGGCTCCTCAGAGTCTATAAAAAAAACTTGTTTTTGAGAAAGTGAATAAAAGATTCTTGGAGTCAGATAATGAAATATTGATCTAAATTTTGGGGTGACTTTTTTAATACAGATGTTATCTTGCATACTCATTTTATTTGACTATTTTTTTGGTTTGTTTGTTTTTTGTTGTCTTTTGAGGGAGACATTTACCGTAATGGTTTGTTATAAAGTAGCAAATATCTTTCCTACTTTTGCTGTTTTTCTTTTCTCTTTGACTTTACTGAACATTTTCTCTTTCTCTTGTTTAATGCTTGTGACATTGTGTTTCTGATATGTGAGAGCCGTGTGGAACTGGAATGTTTCTTTTTATTTCAAATTAGAATTTGGCTATTTACATCTCTATTCAATTATAACAGTACTGAATTTTCAGTAACACCTGTTTTCACTACAGTTTTGGAAAAAAAAAAAAACTGTTATGTGATTTATAGTCAATCTTGGCTCAAGTACATCTTGTCCTTGAATTAAGAAGATCCTTGCTCAGATCTAAGAAATTACTTAGAGTCTTTTTGTGTATGAAAAAGTGTAATCCTGTGATCTGAAATGTTCTACGCGTCCTTCTGGTAAGGACAAGGTTTCAAGACGCGCCTTAATGGTGTCTCTTCATATGGCTTCTTAACGTATGTTACTGCAGAAGACGCCAATATCACTGATTGGGAAAACCGTGGCTCCACAATTTAGTATGCACCCATGGCAGTCTGTCTCCAAAAAAATGTTGACACCTTGTTTAAAGTAAGCTGTAGCCTGCTTGAGTCTCTAAACTCTTCCCTGAGCTTACAGAGTTGTTAGAACTGAATTTTGACAATCTTGGTGGGCTGCCAGATAACCATGGATCTGGGAAGCTATTGCATCCCACCTTCCAGGCTTTTGGCTCCTAGCAATAAAGTGTGCAATGCTCTAAGGCAGGCATAAAGTAGGTTAGCTTTCAATCACATATTCCATAGCTTTTGTATTCCACGGTGCTAGGATGTCTTCTATGCCAGATAATAAAACTGCCAAAATTTCAGTGTACAAGGATCTTTAATTTCAGGATCTTTAAAAAACAATAATTTTGTTTCATTTCAAAAACTGAGAATTGAAATATGGAAATCTCTAAGTGAAATGCTGCTCTCTGTTTTCCATTTGTAGTCATAATCTTGCATGGATGGAATTATCATGCCTGTAATCTGATGAGGCTAGTGATTTTTTAATTCTACAGATGACTGTTTTCATCATTTTTCTAGTTGAAGATTATCACAGAATCACAAAGAATCACAGAACGGTTAAGGTTGGAAGGGACCTCTAGAGATCATCTAGTCCAACCCCCTGCTCCAGCAGGGACACCCAGAGCACGGGGCACAGGGTGGCAGCCAGGCAGATTTGGAAGATCTCCAGAGAAGGAGCCTGCACAGCCTCTCTGGGCAGCCTGTGCCAGGGCCCTGTCACCCTCACAGGAAAGAAGTTCTTCCTCACATGGAGATGGATCTTCATGTGTTTCAACTTTATCACTTGTATCAACATTACCACTTGTCTGGCCATCACTGGCCACCACCGAGAAGAGTTTGGCCCCATCCTCCCTGCGTTCTCCCCTCAGGTACTTACGCATATTGATCAGGTCTCCTCTCAGTCTTCTCTTCTCCAGGCTAAACAGGCCCAGCTCGCTTAGTCTTTCCTCATACGACTGATACTCCAGTCCCTTAATCATCTTCGTGGCTCTACGCTGGACCCTCTCTAGTAGCTCCACATCCCTCTTGCCCTGGGGAGCCCAGAACTGCCCCCAGTACTCCAGGTGCGGCCCCACCAGAGCTGAGCAGAGGGGCAGGATCCCCTCCTCACCCTGCTGGCAACATCCTCCTGATGCAGGCCAGGAGCCCGTTGGCCTTCTTGGCCACGAGGGCACATTGCTGCCTCATGGTTATCTTGTTGTCAGCCAGAACTCCCAAATCCCTCTCCATGGAGCTGCTTTCCAGCAGGTCAATCTCTGATCTGTACTGGTGCCTGGGATTATTCCTCCCCAGGTGCAGGACCCTGTACTTTTGTTTGTTGAACCTCAAAAGGTTCCTCTCTGACCAACTCTTCGACCTGTTAAGGTCCCTCTGAATGGCAGCACAGCCCTCTGGAGTGTTTGCCACTCCACTCAGTTTGGTCTCGTCCACAAACTTGCTCAGAATGTGCTCTGTCCCTTCGTCCAACTCATTGATGAACAAGTTAAACAGTACCGATCAAATACTGAACAAAGGCCCAGTACAAAGGCCCTGGGGGACACCACCGACCCCAGGCCTCCAATTAGACTTGGCCCCATTTATCACCACCCTCTGGGCTCTGCCATTCAGCCAGTTCTCAATCCACCTCACTGTCCACTCATCCAGTCCACACTTCCGGATCTTTCCTATGAGGATGCTATGGGAGATGGTGTTGAAAGCCATGCTGAAGTCAAGGTAGACAACATCCATGGCCTTTCCTTCATCCAGCCAGCCAGTCACCCCATCGTAGAAGGCTGTCAGGTTCATCAAACACCACTTCCCTTTGGTGAATCCATGCTATCTACTCTTGATCACCTTTTTCTTGACATGCCTAGAGGTGGTCTCTAGGATGAGCTACTCCATCACCTTTCCAGGTATGGAGGTGAGGCTGACCGGCCTGTAGTTTCCCAGGTCTTCCCTCTTGCTCTCTTTGAAGACTTATGCATAGTACCAGAATTAAGCTGTAGTTGTATTGTGATCTGTTTTATTTTGATCAGTTCCTCTCCTTCTTACTTTCCAGCACACAGTCATTTGTAGTTTTAACTCTTCATTCTTAAGCACAGTTTTTGCCACAAAGTCCGGGTGTTTCTTTTGTGGAAGCGCATATACAATAACCAGCTTAAATTTTTAGTGCATTTTTTATGCTCTGTGGACCGTAGCTTATCCACTTTCCTGCAGAGATGAACACTGTGGAATCAAGTTGTGTCTTATAACTTTATTTGCCAAAGTTTCAACTGCAAATTTTCTTTACTTAGGAGAAGTGTCTTGGAATTAGAATGATTTGCAAGTTGGTTTGACAAATGAATTAATCTTTAAATGTTTTAATAATTGTGTAAGCTAGTTATTGCACTAATTGGTAATTGCATACTGACTTCCCTTTCCAGATCTCTATATTAACTGCAATTAAACTTTTAAATAGACCATGATTTATGTGTTAAAAATGCTTTGAGCTCTTCTGGGATTCTGGAGGAACACTCCTTTTCTGACTGCCTGTACCTAATATAGTTAACAGAGCAGCTAACCTTAATTATTTGTCTTGAATTGGTCTCTGCTAAAATTGTGATTTTTTTGCGTTATAATCTTAAGACATCTGTTTATGTGTCTCTTTTCCAAGAATAAAAAATTTTTAATGCTAGGCATATACCTGACTGCCATTACTACTTGCTCTTTCTTTTCTTTTTGCTTTTTTTTGTTCTTTTGATGTGTGAATTTAAGAACCAAATATGTATGAACTTGGTAAGTAGAAAGAAAAAAACTTGAACTGTCAAAACTCTTAAGAAAAGAAGGAGCTCTTAAATATACTAATGGCATAAAAAGCTTTTTAGCTTTTTAGTAAGACATTTTTAAAAGGTCAAGTCTAAAATTCTATCCTGACTCACCTGCAGAACAAAACTTTCAATGAGAAATATTCAGTTCAGTCCCCCACTCCTTGTGCCACTTGTTAAGAATTGATAAACTTAAGATGTTATAAAATGCTCAAATGTTAAAAGGAAGCAGGAACCATCAGTGATAGCTCAGGGCGTGCTGAGCAAAACAGGTTTGGAGAATAAAAGAAGTAGTGGTAATAAAGAATTTGATATGAAAAGTCCTCCTTTTATTTACTGTAATTTATTTACTGCAGCTCCAAAGCACATTAGATGAAACACAGAGACTGAACAGACACTTGTCAGAAATTCCATATCAACAGCCCTTCAAGTTGCCTAAATAATTCAACAGGCTTCTAATGCATTTTGTCCATTAAGGCTTATGACCCGTTTGGAGAGCTTTGAATATTCTTACGATTCTTCTGTTTACCAATATGATCCTTAGACAAGCACCAGTCTGATTTGTTTTTAAGGACTGTTTTGTCTTTTTTGGGTTTTTTGTTTGTTTGTTGTTATGCGTGCAAGTAGCTTCCTAGACATAACATCCTCGCATATCCAAGAATTTTCTGTTCTTCATTCTCGTCTTCTTGAATCTGTGCTTTCCTAAAAATAGGATTTCATAGCAATTCACGAAAATCTGAGCAAAATTTGACCAGCGTTTTGTGGGCAGGCATTTAATTATCAAATCAGTAATTATGTGAAGCTAGCATGCATATGACAAGCCGCTCATTACACAAGTGTAGCAGCAAATCTTGTCTCTTGTGCTGTAAAGACTAAACTACTAAAGAACAGTAGCCACACGAGCTTCTTCTTGGGGCTGCTGCTTCTACAGAGTTCTGTCCACCAAGCACATGCACCCTCTTGCTTCTCTTTGGTGCCTGCTCTTTGTGACTGCACCCTGTCCTTCTGAAGTACCAGGCCCATTTATAAATCAGTAACCATGACCGTAAACAAGGGTTTGATTATCCTAGATACATTTTCCACATACAGCTTGTGCATCTCCAACCCCATGTACTTCTACCATCAGCAGCATGTGAGTGCTGATGACAGGGGTACGAATCCCAGCAGCCTAAAAACTTCCCTGCTGCTGCAGTGCTGCCCATCATGCTCCCCATCGCTGAGACATGAGTGAGCAGGAGGTAGTAACACCAAAACTTAAGGAAAGATATCCAAAATACTATAGCACTGCATACTTGTCTAACCAGTTGTGTAAGCCACGGTTGTACTTTTATACTGTAAGGAAAAATGTGATAGAATAACAAATAAAAACGTCTGTTCATCCTTCTCTCTCTATATATAGTGCACATGTGCATACATATGTGTGTGTGCGTGTCTCATAAAATATATCAACAGACTCTCCCTCCCTCTCTTCTACACAGAGTCTTTTGGTGATATTTAGGCTTATGAGTAGCTGATACAGAATCATTTAGGACTACTGGAGAAGACAAGACTGTGAGGACCTCAAGAGGAGCAGAACAAAGCTAGGTGCTTGGAAGGCCGAAAGACAGATGAGATTGAAAGTCAGCAAAGAAAGTGCACAATAGAAAGAATAATCCTAACTGCCAATATACCTTGGGGGTTCTAAACTAATTCTGCATTTTAAAGGGAAAGGATTTGTGCATAAACCCATGAAATTACTTGCCTAAAACGTAATTGTGCACTAGGAAAGACAATAAGATTGTAAATAGAAATTACAAGGAATTCCTGAAATCATGTTACCAGTTTTATAATGAAGATAAGGATGAAACATTGAATACAGCATATTGGCTATAAAACTTGATCATCTTTTATTTATGATTATTTTATCTAGAAAGAATAAAAATAGATATTGCATAGAAGCACTCCAGCAAATATAAACGTGTTTTATTTAGATTTATATATGTTAATGGATATGAATTAAGCAGGAGCTTCTGTAGTTTAGCAGTGATCACATAGAAATGAAAAAGCAAGTTTATTTTAAGAGAACAATGTGGTTCCTGGAGAAATGTTGAGGTTTCGGGGACGGGTGAAAAGGGAGAATGTTCAGAGAAAAAGAACTTCTCAGTGTTGTCTTATTTCCTTAGCCATCTAAGAAAATTCGTGGGATAAGCTGAAGCAAGAATCTGCTACTTCGTAGTTTTGACTAAATAATGGACTCAGTCATGTTAAAGACTCTAAAATAAACAGCCCTAACAGGCTATCTGAATCTATTTTATGTTTTATATATATAAATATATAGGATATATATATATATATATTTAACTTGCAAAGCATTTAATGCTATAAATTAAGATTTCAGCTCTTGGTAACAGGTTCTTTCATGTGTTAGTTTGCTCTCTAGACTCTAAGATATAATGTAATATTCAACTGAAGATATTGCTAGCTTTGAGTTACTATCATGGTAGTATACTGCCTTATATTTCAGATATTTCTCTTTTCTAAAAAAAAGAGACCAAAATAATTAGGAAAAATCTTTAAGGTAATGATTGAATTTGAATGCATATTCTTGGTGCCACAATTGTCAACAAAATTCAGTGTTTTGAATGCCAGTCTCATTCTGATCAAACTTTGCAGTCAGAGACTGTGATTTATTTGGCAACTCTAAAGCAATTATGTTGGGGTGATCACCATCTGTGCTAGGCACAATTTCAAATCAATGCTATTCTTTTTTTTCTTGAAAGGCAGAGGCCTTTGTTAATCTTATATCACACTGAAAACAAAATAACCCCACTTCGTAACTCCATCTATCAGGGAGGGAAAACGAAATGTGAACCTCTTATAGTATGGCTTTAATTTGCCTATTGGTGCATTCATAAAGCAAGTTGTCACAAGTGAAAAGGGGAAAAAGGCTTGTCTTTCTGTTCATACACTCTGCAAGCACCTATATCACTTACAAAAATACATTATTTCAATTCACACTAAAGAGTTCATTTTGAGAGAGTTCAGTATGGTTCATGGATTGTCACTATATATTTATAGGACCTGGTCCTGAAATTAGCGATGTGCTGGGGGACTGTTTTGCTGCTGTACTGTTTCAGAGAAATTGTAATACCTTTCCAAGGTCATTCAGCTCTGGCATTCTATATAAATCCCAGCACTGGCATTTTAAAGTGAGAGAGAGGCTCATAATGTTAATAATTTTGCCATGTCCCTACCCCATATAATTTCCAGTCTTTCAAATGTAAGTACATTTTATTAACAGAATTGTCTGTGATATTTCCAAATCATAAACTAGACAACCAACAACTACTTTTTTGAATGCTTTGTCAGGTTTAACAACCAAGCCTATAGTAAATTGTCTTCTTGATGTGGCCTCTAGTTGTCTCTAAAGGCTACATTAATGCTAAGGGAAGACCTTTTTTTTGATTGTGACCTATTGGGATACAACTATAGGAGTTA
Source organism: Nothocercus julius (assembly GCA_013398735.1). NCBI lineage: Eukaryota > Metazoa > Chordata > Aves > Tinamiformes > Tinamidae > Nothocercus > Nothocercus julius. The sequence continues at coordinate 6,650,968 of VZSV01000003.1, forward strand.
TATGAACATGAACCATTTTTTTAGGGTTGAAGTTTGTATATTTCAATTTTGTACTGGCAGGACAAAATCATAGGAATGAAGAGCAGGCCCTTAATAAGCCAAGAAAAGTGTTCGTTCAGCTTGATACCTTGTCTCTGATTGTAACTCATTCCTAGGGCAAAATGTTAAGAACAAGGAATTTTTCATTATTTTGTGTCTCATCACTGAAATACTTGTGTTTGCAAGGAGATTTGGGTAGTTTTTGTGTACTTTATAATGGAGCTCTCATCCAAACACCTTTTGTGTCTGTGATATTCTACTGGCAAGAATTCCACCCCGTAAGTATACTTGCTAGAAACCACCTTATTCCTTTTAAATAAAAAAAAACTTTTTAACATTCATAAATTTGACGCTTCATGGGAAATCGTTTGGGATTTTTTTTTTTCTTGTGTGATGGCTTTTATCATCTGGAAGTGCTATAATTTCTCTTTTATCTTTTAAATCTGAAGATAATTAAAATCTTTAGCTACTACTAAGGTCAATAGCTGTACTGATTCAAGGGATCAATGTCTAATGCCTAAACAGAAAAAAATGTGCAACTCCTCCTCCCCAGTGATGCTGATAAGCTTCAGTTCATCTCCCGTGGGGAAAGCTCTTCTACAAGAAGGACAGGGAAGAGAGAAGAACTGCACTGCAGTTTTGGTTCACTCTAGTGTGTGTATGTGGGGGTCTCTGATTTTCTTATCCCTATAGTTGAAGGGAAACGTGTTTCTTTTGTTAATTCTTTAGAGGATTAATACTTTACTCAGACTCTGGGGAAAAATCCTTTTTGGCTTTTGGGTTATAGGTGAAAGAAGCTCGAGCTCTACCATATGCTGGAGGCTTTAAAGGGCAGTCGTTTCTGTTCTCACATCCTATATTTCAGTAAGCTGAACCTCAGAAGTGTTCGGCTTTAGGCATACAAAATATTTTATGTAATCTACCATGACTTGTCTGACCTGTCATAAAGAGCAGAGAAAGACAAAATTTCTGAACTTCATTTTAATCTATAATTTTGTCTCATTATTTTGAGAATGTAGGAGCAAAAGTTAGCTTTGAGCTGGAGCAGTAGGGAACCAGAAAATAAACTACATTTTATAACTGAGCTTTTTGTATTTTTGTATTTAGGTAACCTGATTTCTGTCTACTAAATGCATTTCAGTAGCTGTTTTGTAAAAGCCCTTGGGTGGGACTGAATACGTATCCTGGTACTAGTACCTGGTACTAGTTTTCTCTCTGACTCCTTTCAGGAATTATACAAGTCAGTTTTCAGTATATATTAGGTATGTCAGTCAACAAATGCACCCAGCAGCTTTCAGTTTGCCATGATTCTCCTGAACTGTGATGATTATTGCTATGAAATTTCTTCTTCCCTGTAGTGTTTTAAAAGGTACTCAGATGACTGCTTGGGAATAATCATTGATGTTCAAAGCATGTCTTTGCAAGGGAATAATGTGTTTGTTTGTTTGCTTGCTTGCTTGTTTGTTTTTAAATGCGTTAATTTTAAGTGCATGAATTTTATGGCTTACATGGGGCCATGAGTTACTGTCTGGAGTTACTATTCACATGGCTGATTCTTTGTAACACTGTATTGCTTCTGTTGACTCACCGCTATTTCCTCTTCACGTTCTTTGTGCTACCTTTCATCATTTACTGACCTCATTATACAAATCCATGTATAATTTCCATAAATGGTATGGAAAAAGGACACACTTTTTTTTTTTTTTTTTCCTTGTAATTAAGGGAAAACAATGAAATAATCAAACAGCAGACTTGAATTGCTGGCTATTTCGATCTCGGAGGACGCAGCAGCAGAACTGCTGTTTAAGGCTCCCTCCTCCTGCCAGGACACTTTCTGCAAGCAGCTGCTACTGGACACTGTCAGAGATGGGATCCTAGACCATGTGGGCATTAGGTCCTGTCCAGTGTGACAATTCTTCTGTTCTTTGCTTGTATTTAGACATTCTGGGATCGAAGATATACTCATAAAACCCACAGTAAAACAAAACAAAACACCTATGGCAATATATGAATAAACAGGTGTGAAAGGAAATGAAGTAGAGTGGCTTCGTGGATTGTAGGTGAAGAGATTTTTTTTTTTTTTCATAGATGTAGTAAGCACATGCTAATATTTGCAAGTAATACGTTATTATAGAAAGGAACTGACTTCCTTTTTTAATCAGGTTCATTCAAATATGATGTGGCTTGTGTGATCTGCTAGTTGATTCAAATAATGAATCATGAAGAGCAAATGTTCATTTTCTATTTGGCAAACAATTCACAATCTAAAATATTTACACAAAATTTTCTCTGTGGAATGAAAGTGATGACTGAACTTAGGTGAGGAAGAGGGGAACAAAGTGCCCTTTGGCAGAGCTCTTTTATCTGTGTAATTTGGTTCTCTGGCTATTTCAGTGAATCCTATAGGGCTGTGAAGAACTCCTGCAGTGAATGTTAATGTAACCTAGAGAGAAAGAAACTATATGTTCTTCATCTCATTGTGTTCCACCTAGAATTTGGATATATGGGTCGCTTAAAATCTGGGATAAGTGCTTAAATCTGCTTGGGCAGGCTTAGGCAGTATGTGGGGCACCAGGCAGCAGAAACTTAGCTTTACTTTTAGGTTTGATTTTGTTACAGGGAGGAAATGAGATAAGGCATGAAATCTGATTTATTGCCTAGGAGCTGCTTAGGTGAATTTTTGTCTTCGCTCTTTCAGATGCTTTCATAAAAAATTCTTTTTTTTTCCTTTTTTTTTCTTTTTTTTTTTTTTTTTTAGGAATATAGGGGGAAAGCAGTCAGACTCCAAGCTTCTCACTTTGGTTCATATGATTCAATGTTGCATATCACTAGGTACTATGTGAAGTTTTACTTTTTTTTGGCTAAACTTGTTTAAAATGGTGTTTGAAACACATTGGAATTTTTTCAAGGAATTGAGTTTTTGTGGCTTCTGCTGTTCTTTTTATCAACAAATGTTTAGGCAGAAGAATTATACTAATGTCTTTCTTGGTTGTGTTAAATATAAACTGACGGAGCACTACTGTGCTTTTGGTGCTTTCAGTGGGTCAGATAGGACGTTTCCAGTCTGTGCATGGTTTATTTTAGTGCGTGTATGTACTTTTCCTGCATAGATAGAGAAAAATGCTGGTTAGTCTAATAGTTTGAGTCAAAATAAGGTGATCTTTTGCCCTATATGCCATCAATTCAAACTCAATTCACATGAATAGTGTGAAATTACCAAGTGTGAAAGAAGTCGGTACTTCCTATCAGAACAGTATTGATATAAAATTTAGCACCACTACTAGATTCAGCAGACTGAAGCTTGAACATGAGTTAAAGTAAATTTACATTCTCATCATTGAAGCTGTCCCCTGATGTCAAGGTTGCATTACTATTTTATGGAGACACAATTTCAGACTCCTGAGGTATTAATAACATTCAAACTCACTTTGAGTGTTTCCCAGTCTCTTCAGATGAAAATTCATTGCTAAGTCACCTCGTGTCTTTCAGCCTATCACTTACAAAATGTTTTCTGAATTATTGCAGTGGCGCCATGGACTGTTAAAATTGTTAAGGTAGTCATACTCGGGAGACCACACTTTTTAAAAACTTCATAGTACCACATCTCCAGCAAGTGCAAATTATTTTCAATTCCTTCAAGGTAAGTGGCATGTTTCATGTTTAATGCTCATTGCCTAATGCTAAATTTTTAGCCTGAATGCTAAAAAAAACAGTGTATGCAGCAGCAGGAGCTGCCTTATTTGTGAGGCACCATGTCTCTAAGTCCTCCAAGTACTGAATTGTGTTATACACGTTTAAACTTGAACTGCATTAATAATTTTATCACTTAATCTGATATCTTCAAGTGTATTCTTGTTTATATCCTACCTGGCATTTCAAAGCTTGGTTCAAAATTTAGCCTACCTCTATTCGTGTTTTTCCCTCCAAAGAGCTATTTATGTTATGTTTGGTCAAGTTTGGTTACGTAAATCTTGGGAGGAGGGGGGAGGCGGTTTCCTTGTTAGGTTCTGTTAGGTGTATTTCTTTTTGGTTTTGTTTTGGTTTGGATTTATTTTGGTCTAACTATTAGAGTAGAGAGAGACTTGTTCTTTCCGCGTACAATGTGCATGTCTCTGTTAGGCTGTTATGTCTATAATCCCATTCCAGTTCAGCAGGACGGAGCCAACTGTTGACCTGAAATTGCCCACCACGAGTAAGCGGCTGCAGCAGTTCTTGCAAGCACCGTGGAGGGCAAATATTTGAAGGCACGCGGAGAGAGCTGTGCCACTGGGCCGTGCCTCAAGCACAGCAGCACCTTGTATGGACCAGGGAGCCGGGGAGCTGGATCTGGTGTTCCTTAGAGGTTAGAGAAGCTGTCTGGAGTTGATTTGGGCACAGCTGTAGATATTCTCCTCACCCTGGTCCTGTGCAGCTCTGATAAGACCAGAGAAACGGCTTAGCCTGGGGTGCTCAGCTCGGGTGCGAGCGGGTCAAAGCAAGCAGCGAGGCCACGTTGTTTCTGACTGCTCCTCAGCAGGCAGCAGCGTGCTCTGAAAGGATGTGATGCAGGTTCCTTGATGGCCAATGTGTGTGGGTTAGCAAATGAGCCAAGGTTCGCGCTCTCTGGGGTTTATTGGCTTCTGTGATTTAAAGTACGCACAAGTCAAGAGGAGGCATGGAACCTGTTCCAGCCACCTGGAAACTAGGCACTGCTGACACACACGACCCGGTGTTCTGCATATCCCACAGGGATTTTTTAATTTAATCCACCACTGGGTTTTCTCTAGGTGCAATGCTGGATGTGGATTAATAATTCTATCTTACTGAGGGATCACAAAGAATTTCTTGTTCCTAACCGGTACTCTACCTGAATTTCTGGAAGATTAGATGGAATTCTCCATGTATCCCAATTTGATATTATAATTTGTTTTGAACGTTTGGTTAAGCATGCTTTCCAACATCTCTTTCTCTTCAGGAAATCTCTGTTTATTCTCACTTAGAGTTAACATGCCCCAATGTATAGCCTTGCCAAATAGCCATCATGCTGTCTCCAGAAATATTTTGTGTATCGTTGATTTTTAAGTGTTTTCCAAATATTGTCTTGAGCTGTTTTATTTCTGGATATAATGTTATTTAAAATTAAAGCTGTTATTTCTCTCCCATGTTTAAAATTCAGGCTCAAATATATATTTTTTTCTTTTTTTCTGCCCTGTTTCAATTTAGTCATGGTGTAAAATCTTTGCAAATTTTACCTTCTTTATTCCTTCAGTCTACAGATATGCAAAAAGCAGTAATGCAGTAGTGTGGTTCTGTTTATGTTCTCTTTTTAATAATCAGAATGCAAACACACCAGCAGTATTGATCTTTATGCCAGTGTCATATAAAATATCTAAATTGTACTCTAGTTCCTGTGATTGATTCCTCTTGCAGAATAGAAACCTTTAAGCAGACTACTGAAGTAGATTCTTAAATTCCCATTTCTTATTCTGTAATTCATTGTGATGGACTAATATGTGTCCTGAAGATAAAAAGGGCAGATAGAGATGAAGTAAATAAAAATGAGTCAAATGGAGTTGTAAAATACTTCATTCCTGTCAGTATAGATGTCTCTGGCTTGAATTACATGCTAGTGTAAATAAAGGAGTCTGTTAATCTGCATGTATGATAAAATTGTGCTTTTTAATTCTACATAGAATTGTTAAAAAGCATAGTTTATAAAGTATGTAATAATTCACAGATGCTAGTTTTAATCACCCGGTATTAGTGTGTGTCCTCCTGGATGTAGTGTTGGATGTGGTAGGTCACATCGGCTTCAGCTACTTCCTTCAGTTCTTATGTAAGTTTCTTGTCTCAAATAATACCTCTTGTTTTGATATATCTGTCCTCAAGTTTGAGAGATCAAGTAAATATCAAACACTTCTGCTAAAATCTCAGGGAATTTTGCTGTTAAATACCATCCTCTATCTTTCCTGGTTGCTCAAACTGCTAAGAAGGCCGGATACAAGGCAGGCGTCACTGGGCTCTGGGCATGGAGGGCCTGTGGGGCTGAGGCTGCAACCCGCGGCAGGGCCCCTGGTTGTAAGGAGGTGCTGACAGAGCACCTCCTGACTATGCACCAGTTTTCAGGCAATAACCCGAAAAGCGTGAGGGGTTGGGAAGTGGCCTGGAGTTGGTGCGTGCCTTGCAACGCTGCAAGACCCTTTCCGTTGTCCCTCGGTGTGCTCACGGGCTGCAGGCAGCCCTAAATGGGTTTTTAAGCTTGGTGATTTGTAAGAGCTTCCTACAGTTTTAAACCGTGTCCCGTCACTGCTCTGTTCTCCCAGCTTCACTAACTCCGTGGCTCAGATGGTTTCTTGCAGCCTCCTGACTTCTAGCAGGCTGTGGTTAGCTGCACCCCCCCAAACCAAGGGACGTTTCCTGGCTCCTTAAATTTTGGTTAGCTTGTGAGAGATGATTTTAGAGATGATTTTGGTCTGAGTCTTGGGTAATCAGATAGTGAGCAGCAACTCAATAAATATATCATCTCTTCCCTGTTTCAAGGCTATTCCTAACCAAGTATTATGTCTTCTTCTAGAATCCCCAGGCTGGCTGAGGTTTTAAAATAGAAGATCCTATGTAAAACTATCAGCAACTTGGTGACTTATTTCAAACAAAACTGTTCTCCAGGCAAGCTTGTCTTAAAAATGTCTGCATTTCACCAGATTTCATTTCATTTTCACCAGGTTTGGGTGAAAAGCACACAGTACCTGCTGAAGTAAGTAGCATTTCTAAAGCACCTTTATCAACAATGCTATTATGGCAACGAGAGCCACTGTTTTAAAAATAGAGCTGAAGATCTTTTGAACTGTGAATCACATCTTTCTTTCCCTTTCTTTTTCTTTTTTTTTTCTTTTTTCCTCCCCCCGGCTCATGAAACTGAAAGCCAAGAGTTTGAGATGGTTCTGTCTTCACACTTTAGTACTGCAAATACTTTTAGTATCTCTGGAAAGGAGAATATGCAATTCTTTGTCATACAGACAAAAGAACAACCCTCTTCCTAGATTCGCAGCAAAGAAACCTGAGGTTGCTGCCAGGCTCCAGTCCAGACCTTTCCTAACCCCACCCCTGAAATGGCAGTGTGTGTAGGATTCCTTCTAACGTGCTGAGCATCCTTTCGATAGAGGGGATACGATGTTCTGAATCAGCAGTGCGAATTCCTGTAGCACTACAGCAAGAGCGCTGAGTATTGCTCCTATTGGATTTGTTTTACTTTGTGAGACGGAATGGGCTCCCAGTGAAAGATATTGAGGGTCTAGATAGCGAGTGGAAAAGACTTATTCCATAGCTGCATGCAGAATGGAGTGCTACATTCCTGTTTTAATGATGACCAAAAAAAAAAAAAAAAAAGGAATTTTTAGAAAATCCTAGCATCTCCTTTCCACCCCTGCACACAAACATGGTCTTTTGGTAAATGTTAAATTCTGCTAGCCATTGAAGTGCAAATATATGTTTCTGTGAAATGCAGCCATACTTCTTTCATGCAGGGTTCACTGTTTTCTCTTAAATTGGTGGTTATCTGCTTGCTTGAGCCTTGTAGCTGGGAACAAACAGAAAGTTTCTTGCCAATAACAGATGGCAGGGAATGGAAATATGGAATGCAATTCACGGATTCATTTGTTCATTAGTTACACTTTGGATAGATAAAATTATTTTTGAGTTGTATATATCCTTTGGGAATCTAGTTTTTCATTTGCATATTTTTCACTATGTTCTCCTGAGGCCCTGTTATAAACAAGATAAAATACACAAGAAAACATTATATTCAAGCTTATGTGATGTAAATTTTTTGATGGATCACGGGAATGTTTATCTTCTATTTCTATACTAAGTATTCGCACATGGAATTCATCTGTTTGTGTCAAAGATAGACTAGGGGCATCGATCACGGTTTATGATGTTAGTCCCCCGGGGACAGTTACTTCAGAGTCAAAACCCAGCAGTATCTTACAGCTGTTTTGCACACACGCAGTGAGTATTTCAGCCTCTCAAGCAATGAAATTAGGCTTTATTCATGTTTTCAGTATATCATGAATAAAAGATGCATTCTGTAACACTGGTTTATAAACTTTTTAAAAACAGAGGGAAAAAAATAAGATGCATCAATACTGTATGGTTGCCAAAAATAGCTGATTCCTCCATCTGCCACACATAGGCTGGAGTAAAGCTGTGTGAATCCTGCCAGTTCAGTCTTGATTTGAATAATAGCTCCTGTAGTAATTGAGCAATTCACAAAGTAGTAAATCAGTGAGCAGACAGAAAAATACTATGGAAAAGTGATAATTTCTCCAGCTATGCTCAAGTGTCACAAATACCCCATTTTTTCTTCCCTGTTTCTGTTGAATTGAAAGATTTTAAGGAGTTAATTTCCCCTCCTTTCTCTTTCATTTTTCACTTCCTCTTGCCTCCCTTCTGCCCATCTGTTCTTTCTCTGCTGTTGTAAAATATCAAAATCAGAAAAGGGAGGCTCATTTTGCACATGGGAATTGATATTAGTGGTTGTCCGAATTTTTCCAATAGTGTGTTCCGATGCTGCAGTTTGATTTTTAAAATAAGCTCTCTTACTGTCACTCACTTGGTCCTTTAGGCTGAGAAATTTCTGGAGTAAAACCATGCTGCTAATGGGTGTCCTCACTGCGACAAGGGGTTGCTTTGCTAGGGGGACCAGATCCAGACGCAACCTTGAAAATTTGGAAGGAGCTTCGAAGGAGCGTTTCATTTCACCTTCTGTGAGGGAACAGTGTAGGGGAGCACTGAGGAGATACCGTAAGTAACGGCAGTCTGCCTTACCATGTTTAGGAATAGAAGCAGCAGCTCGTTGTCAGTCCTCAGGAGCTTGGCACACAAACCAAACACAGCTAGAGCTGACAGCAGCATGTGGGGCTCCTTGGGGGTCCTGTAAGATGTGCACAGGCAACCCCTGGCACTGTCCAAACTCCCATTTATTTTGAGGGTCTGATATTTGCTCTGCTTTTCCTTTCCTTTCTGTGCTCTTCCATGGTGCATGATAAATCCGATTTCTAGGACAAAGGTGTGAAGCATAAAGCTGCCTTTAAATTCTTGATGCCTCTTTCTGCATACAGAGGGGAGCAAATTATACTGCAGAACTCGCTTTTGTTCTCCCTGCTCTCCTAACTTTCTGTAATATGTTAAAATAGTCAACGGCTATTTAAGGTTATTCATGTGCCAGATTGTCATGTGTGATTCTCTGAAACAAAGAAGATGAAGATGAATCTTGAAAGAGGAATGTGTATATTCACTTTCTGGAATTATTTTTTTTTTAATTAATACAAAGCACCCATTCATGATTAACCATTGCATCAGGTACTCTCTTTCCCCCTACATAAATGAATAGTGAAAGAAAATTGCCTGTGTTTTAAAAAGCCCTACAAACCTACAAAATCCCAGCTTGTAAAACATGTTTTACAAACACAGTCTTATACATTTGAAAGAACTGCTATGTATATATGAAAAGAGAAAGTGATTTCTGGTAGATCAGCTATGCACTTAGTATATTTAAGTGCTTGATTCTTTGTCTGTGTTTTCTAGCAGCACACATATGCCAGGATTGCTTCATTAGTAATTAGTAACCTGTTCCTTTTTCACATTTTTGCCTTGCCTCTTGTCTTGTCAGTATTTTCTAGTAGCAAAATCCTCTACAGGTATTCTTATCACGTAGTTTAAAATACAGGTCCTAGTGGAGTTGATGTCAAATCTCCCATTCTCTTTAGTGCTCTCCGGATTTTGACATGACTGTTACTAGAGCTTCACTATTCACAAAAGTCATTCACTTCTTATTATTCTTACCTGAATAGTAATCTAGAATTTTGATAGGGTATCCTGCATTACATAGTGCTTGATCTTTACAAATTTTGCTGAACACATTCCTCAGAATGTTGCATGCACACTTGGAATAGTTTGTGAAGTTTATCATTGGATTCTCACTGTATGAAAAGAGCTTAAGAGAATAAAACATAAATAATAACTAGGGTCTGGTCATCTCTTTTGAATTGAAATACAAAGACAAGACTAATGGCCAACCTAAAATCTTATTTAAAATCTCATGAAAAGTAATGGGGGGGGTTGGGAGGAAGACAGGGATATGAAAAGGTTTGGGTTCCTTTAACATTAACATCTAACAGGAGTTTGCACTGAAGTTCAAGATGTTGATCACAACTTCACATGGAGAGAGTCACATTACGATAAAAGGTTGGCCTGAGGGCCATCTTCCACACTACAAACCCATCTTGATCTCCTTATTCATTAATAGCTAAAAATTCTCAGGTTGCAATTCTGACCAACTGGTAGTTTGAGCCTCTCGCTAATGAAAGAATGACTTTGTACTGAATTAATGGTGGATCGTTACTGATCTTTGATTGAATGACACGGAGTAGAGTTTACCTAAGGTTACCTTATCCTGTGTGCTCCAATATCTTGCCTAATGTCTAAAGAAATATTTAACCTCTCAAGTCATCACACTGGCCTTTTGAAGCTGTGCTGATTGATCTTAATTACCATCCGTACTTTTCCTGTGATGTACTGAAATGCATAATAATAAGATGTTTTGGTACACCGCTCAATACAGTAACATGCACTTCTCTTAGATGAAGTACGTATTCCCTTAGAAGTCTTCTACTGTGACAAAGAGCTGCCTTCATCTGAACAGTTCTGCTCAGACTGCACAGGAAAAATAACCTGGCTCATTAAAATGTATTTTGTCATCTCTATGTAAACGCTGCATTTTCAGGACCTGAAAATATAAGGAATTATTCAGAGCTGTCAGTGGCGGGAATGACTGGATGAATTAATTGGTCTCTTCCATGTCTAATTTTTATGATTTCATGAATACAGATGAAAATATAAATTAGGAACTATGCAAAAAATATATTTTGTCCCCTTCTTTCATTTCAGTTTGGTACTTTTCAGCCAAGAACGAGAGTTTCATAATTACAGTAACTTAAGAACAGATGTTTTAATCAAGGTTATGTGGGCTGAATGAAAATGGGGGGGAAGATTCTGTTTATTCCTCACTCTTCTTTCCCAGCTTATCTTCCCCAGCTTCACTTTTTTTTCCCAAGCCTTTTACTCTACGTTGATTTAAATTTACAGACATCATTATAAAGTCCAATAGGGCTTCTTGATACAAAAGCTGTTGCAAAAATTTATTTGTTCTTAACTCTAGGACAAGGCCAGGAAATAATGTAATCACTATTCTGGATAAATATAAGAATAACTTTGCAAGCTTTGCAAGCTTGAAAAAAACAGCTACCTAAGCTATTTAGATGGGCTTTTATTACCTAGATTATATAGTGTCATCTTCATTTACATTTTAAGAGTGAGTATATTAATTAAATTTCATTGACTCTGTTGAAGTAAGTGGCTATATACTTGTCATGATGACAGTCCATTTCTGTCTTGGGGTGGCCTCTGCCCACGATGTCAGCTATTAGAGAGGCATTCTGGTGGGTGCAGAAAGACTGAAAGAGCTTCAGTGGGAAAGCTGTTGAGAAGTTACTTTTTTTTTTCTGATTTTTTTATTTGTATATGTTTTTGATTTGGGGGCTTTTGTTTTTTTTGGACTACTTTAATTGTGTATGTCTCTGCATTGACAAGAAACTCTGATTCTATCTGTAGTCCTTGTGCCTTACAGAGAAAAGTCTCCCTCTTCACCTTGTGATTTTCCTTATTACGTCTGGGTACTGTAAAACAGGCTCAATGAATCTTATTTTCCATTCTCTTGATACATTTGATACATGCTTCGAGCAGCAATGTAGGAAGAAACTGCATATTTGATACAGGATATTTCCTGGTAGATCTTTTAGATATGTCCTTATCAGTCTTAAAAAATTACTCTTAACCTACCGTGTCTTACAGTTTTGCACTTGTCATATTTGTGCCTAGAAGATAGTGCTGTCTTTGATAACAGTGTCCTTTTTATAACAAAAGATTTTCTCTCTGACTTGCAGATTCTCCAGGAAGGAGCCACAATGGACTGTATGTGACGGTATGTAGTTTCTATCCAAACGGAAATTACCATTTCAAATAGGAGTAGTTTTCTTATGTCCAAAGAATTAGTGAAGCAACATGTGAAAAGAATGAATTATCAAGATTCTTAATATATATCCAACGTTGGAATATTTTCTTTGGTCTTTTCATACCGAATTCCTTCAACTTTAAGCTTAAACTGTAATTTTGTTTTTCATTTTACTAATAGTTATATGCTGGTCTACATTTTGCTGTCATGTTGCGTGAAGTCAGATAGTCCACTCTAGTCATAGGTGTTCTCAGTCAAAGAAACAAAAACCTCTTTCCCAAATTAAGGCCGAAAAATTATGGTGATAGTTTAAAAATATTTGCTTAGATGTGAATTAATCATAGATTTTTGTGCGAAAGTATAATCAAAATGCAAAGTAAAATTCTTGAGAGTTACATAATTTTTACTGTGCCAACCTGAAAGTTTTTGAACTACAGGAGACCTCTTCAAATATTGATCCTTGCCACTTAGATCATGATAATAATTACCGCTCCAAAATCTTTCTGCTGTCAAAAAAAAAGAAAAAAAAAGAAAGTCCCACAAAGAACAGAGGGTCTGTCTCCTGTTTGTTTTCTAAAAAGAAAAGTTGACAGCTTCAGAACTCCTGTCTGGTTCAAATCTTTTATGTGCCAGTACTCTCTGTGGAAGAGCAGTGCTTACTCACTTGTGCTGCCTTAGGCATGTCACCTGTGTCTCTGAAGCTAGTGCCTGTTGTCTACATCAATATTACATTTCAGGGTACTGCATAACGGTAATGTCGTATGACTGGGATTTAATATGGTATCAGCTTTTTTTCCATCATAAATATATTTTTCCCTTTTCAGTGCAACAAACTGTGCAGTTTCTGTACAACTGTGGGATCACTATGTCCTTGTATATCATCTGTCATGACAAGGAAAATGATACAATTTGAATCAGCTGTTTTTGTTAATCAAGAAGAAAACTAGCATTAACTTCTGGTTAACTAGCATTAACTACATATAGTGTGGGAATATAAAATTGTATCATCACCTATGATGCGTTTGCATGATTTATGGGATACAGAATAGAGTCTAGCATAAACGTGTCCATCTTTTAAGCTGGTCCTACCCAAAGATCCAGTTCCTAGAGTAATATCCAAACATTACAACCGCAGCTTCATCCCTTTAAAAAGAAAACAAATACAGCAAAATCCCCCTGGCTGCACAGAAAAGCTTTTACGCGCGACTCCAGCATAATTAATTTCTGTAGCCTCAGAACTTCGTTCAGGGAAGGTCGAGCACAGTCTTCCCTCTCTGCCCCCTCAGGCACGGGGACGGGGCAGCGAGCGCCGGAGCGGCGCGGGTCTGCGTCCCCGCGAGCCCCTCGGGCGAGCGCTCGGTGCGTGCAGGGCTGCTCACGCCTCCGAAGGCACGCGAGGAAACCAGGGCACAGCGACGGGAACGGCCTGTCTGCACAAGCGCTCTGCAGAGCAGAGCGTTGATTTCCGCCCTAGAAACGGAGGGGGAAGAGCAGGTGCCCCCTTTAGGGACCGCAGAGCCCTGTTTCCTCCTGTGACCCTCACAAATGGTGATGGAAATTGAGAAGAGGCCTTCCACCATGGCCTGCTCCCAGCCCAGAGAGCATTTTTTCTCAGACCTTTCTAGATATCTGAAAAACTCTGAAAAGCAATTACTTAGAATGATGTAGCAGAAAACGGCTTGAGCTTCGTTAGAGCATCTTAGATGTGCCCTTACAAGGTGCTGACAGTGACCCAAAGGACACGGCGTTCCCGTCTCCCGTGCAGCGTTCACACGACACGGGGACGTGAAAGCTCGCAGAGACACCAGGCCTGGGCCCTACCAAGGTTGCCTGCAGATTCTGGTCATACCCGTATTGGAGGGGCTGGCAAAGTGGTCTCTACATATCAACTGACCCGATGCTGTAAGTCGCTTGAATTTATGCTTGGAAATTACCACACTAGCCTGATTATGTAAGTTTAAGCTTTTCTTTCCCATGTAAAAATGCATGTGCCATTACAAACATAGGCCTTTATGCCCCTGATATATATATATTCTTAAGTACGAAAAATATTTCACCATTATAGTTTGTTAATTCCTCTGAAAGCATTAACTCCCCAGATCTCTATGTATAGGAATAATGTTTCTATAAAGTCTGCAGATTGCTGAGTAGTGATGAAGTTTACATCTCCAATAAAGCCCTATCCTTTCCTTGTAAGAATATAGAAATACTCTGCTGTGCATACATGCAGAATTTCAAAACATCATATTTAACCAGGACCTCATGTATAACAGAGCAGGGTTTTTTTTTTACATACTCAGTAAAAGGCACAAAAAATGCAGTTTTTAAAAGGAATTATGATGTATTCTGACATTCTGATGCATTCTGGCATTTTGTGATAGCTCTTCAAACCTCCTGTCTGGTAGTTCTCAGTTTCAGTGAATTAGTTTTAATTGTCTCTCTTGTCAAAGAGCCCATGTGTCTAAGGGGAATCACGTATGACAGATTAGATCATTCCCTAGCTTTATACTTTTTTGTCCACTGAAAAGCCATATTTTTGCCTTGTTTGGGATATTCGATAATGTGTTTTGGTATTCACTGCTTCTGGGCTACAGCAGTCAGTGTAGCTCTTTTAGCTAAGTGAATCCAAATGAATCTAGAGTCTTATAGTGCTTCCCATCTCGTTTCTGTAGCTGAGGAGTACTGCTCTGACGGACCTTCAGAAACCAAAGTAAGGGTTCTTAAATCGTAAGAACAAAGTCCTCAGAGAAACTGCTACAATAAGCTGGATATGCTGGGGATCCTCAGAGTGTAGTTACTTGCGGCCTAAGTGTGCTCAGGCCACCTCTGAAGTTCACGTGTCTCGGCAGGGAGCTGGGAGCTGCTGTGGTGGTGGGTGTTCTCCATCACTGTTGCTAATGTCGTATCTACCAGAATAAAACGCAGCTGCGCGGTCTTTGGCCCACTTGGGCCAAATTAATAATTACCAAATTATCAAATTTAATTTATTAAATAATTTTAATTAATAAATTATCAAATGATAATTACCAAGGAGGCATGATTCTGACTTTTAATCTTATGTTTCACAAAGTATTGAAGACAACTGAGTCTCCGGGTTATTCATGCTTTTGAGAGCTACAGCTACATGGTTCAGAGAGGCAAAATGTCAGCACTTCTTTGAAAAGAGTCTCAGAGGTGAATGCAGGAAAAGAAACGTGTAACTTCAGATACAGCTGATGACTGGAAGCTTAAGCTTCTTTCATCAGCTCTCCCTCTGCAGCTGCAGTTATGGCGGCCTTTCAAGTTCAGGGAATATGCAGGCAGATGCATTTGCAAAACCACTAAAGCATCTTGAAGTGGAATATTCAGAAGATGAAGAATAAAAAGTGTTACGCTTTATTGAAATGTTTTTTCCTTTTCTTTTCTTTCTGGCAAACAATACATAACAAGAATGAATTTCGTCTTGAGGAGTTAGGAGCTAAATGCAAAAGCAATCATGTCTAATTTATTCGTATAATTATTGCAGTGATGCATTCAGATTGGACAGTTGCACATAAAACAACTCTAATTGGCTATGTGGGTCCCATAAGCAGTTGGCCCCTATCCTCGTTCAATCGTAGTAAATCCATGTACAAATTAGATACACAGTTACAGTCTATTATTTCAGTTTGTGTCATTTGTGGGTCTCCCCAGTGTTCCTGTAAGTCAGACTGCTGCGCTATAGGTACTCAGCTTGATGTCCTACCAACAATATCAACTGAAATCTTTAAAATTTGCATATTTGTTGGAAGTTGGGTTGATCCTACTGCAAACAGCATCAGCAGTGTTACACTCATGCTTAGCTTTCTAATGCATCATCCATGCTCCTTGGACAACTTTGAAGACTGGATCTAATCCTTAATTAAAAGTTCTACCTTTTGAGTAAATCTGTTAACTTCCCTAATCTTAGAAATCAATTGGGAGCTGATTTCCTTATTGCACAGATACAGTAAGTCTAGCACAAAACAAGCCTAATATACTGAATATGGACTCTGTAAGATAGCACTGTATGTATGTACGTTTCCTCTGAAGCTTTGAACAGCCCCACCATGTCTCAGACTACAAAATGCTGTTGCTTTCTCTTAACAAAACGGAAACAGAAGAATATGCCACTTTCTGCTGCAATTCCTTTTGTTATGGCAAGGTGGATGCTACCCAGATTCTGCCTGTGTTAGAGCATTTGACAAAACTGCCTGAAAGAAAAACGATGCTGATGTACAGAAAAAAAAAAACTTGCCCAGCCTAAATAATATTCTCCAGTCTTTGACTAAATTATCCCATTTTTAGCAGAAAAAAAAGAACTACTGATGCTATTCTTCTGTGTGATTTGAGACATGTTTTTTTTTCCTAAAATGCCTCATTTTTAGTGCTGGGCTGCATGAAAAAGTATGAAAGTAAATCTTATTTCCAAGACCTTGCAGCTGTAAAGCTATGTAAAAAGGAGAGAGAAAAATATTCTTTCTTTCTATATAACCATTCTGTGTTTTCTTTCTGCCTGAACAAGTAAATAAGAACACAGATAAATATGTCTTACCATAATAAGACCAAATCAGAAGTTTAGCATACATACTTTTCTGATATAAGCCAATGGAATACTATTCTTTTGTTAGCAATTTTACTTACTGGAAAAGAGTTGCTGCAAAGTCATTTCCAATAGACTGGATCCCTGGCTTACACAAAACTACACCCTGGATTTTACAAAAGTCTTAATTTTTCTTTTGGGAAGCCGGTAAGTTTCTGGTCTTTATGAAGAAGTAATAAGCACCAAGAGGATCACTTGGTTTGAAATAATGCTAACTGGAGATATAGATGGGGGAAAAAATGTTTGAAACTTAAAACTAGGAGTAGCAATCTGAAATTCAAGTATCAGTCTGAAATTGCTGAAAACTTACAACAGTGTGGATGACTTCAGAGACTCTTCCAAATATTTATTAGATTTAATGAATATTCTTTAAAAACTATATTTTTTGTATCCATGTATAGTTGTATATCTGCAGGTGTATTTGTGTTTGTAATGGTGCTGTAGGGGTCATAGATTAGCTGAAGCTGAATGGGACTCTGGAGGTCCAGCCTTCCTGCTTAAAGCAAGGTCTATGACAGCTGTTGCTCAGGTTGCAGCTCACCTCGTTTTTCTCCTAAATAAATAAATGAGACTTTAAATTATTATATCTCTGGTGGAATCAGAATCTTGCCAAAAAAGATGAAGTAAGAGGAGAATGAGGCATCTATTAATCACCTCGGCATGTTTTTGCCTTTGATTTAGATTTGACATACATTTTGCTTATGTTCATTGGATGTTTCTTTTGAGCACATATGAATTTTTTTTGAATTACACTAAACTGAACATTATAAATTCTGTTATTTATGAATAACAGTACCAATTTTAACCTTGATGAAATAGTTTAATTCTGGAGCTCACCCTTCAGTACTGCTGAGTGTAAAGAAACACCAGCTGAGCAGCCTATTTGAGGTTAATTTGAAACCAACCTCAGGTTGTTAGGGCTCATACATAAAGTAAATAAAAGTGATCCTGTCCATCTGATATTACCCTTTGTATTTCTTGTATCTCTTGGCATAAACAAGGGCGCCTCGCCACATGATAGCCTTTCTACTCGCTTTTCCTGATACTGCTCAGGTCACTGATACTGCTGTCCGCAGCAATGTGTTGAAATATTGGTAGGAAATGGTTTTTAAATATCCTTCATTGTACTATTCCTGTCTTACTGGTTAAAACATCTTATAGATCAATTTCCTGTCCTGCTTATGATTATGTAGGCTCTCTTTGCCTGTGCTTGGCACCACTGAAAAATCCAGCAGTTGCCTATGTGGAAAAGCAATGGCTATATTTATAGCTGTCTTAGTACAGCTTAGCAGGAAAAAAACAAATATAGTTTAATCGTCCAGGTCTCTGAAGACAATTATTTGTCATAACCTTTCAGATATATTTGAGAATGATTTTTGTTAATATTTTTATTTTGTCAGAGTCTGAATTTTAAGTTAGGTAATGTATAAAGCACTAGAAATTTTCAAATAGTCAGTAATGCTTGAAGAGTGTTCTTTTCCTTTGATCACAAAGAGTGGAGGATAGGGATCAGAGCAGCCTAGTATGGTATTGAGCTGTGTGGCAGCTTGAGGAGAGTTGATTTCAGCACTTTTTTTCCCTAAGTTTTATAACCTACCTTTTCAACTCTTTGGATAACCTGGTTAATTGTTTAAAAATCAATTTTCATATACAGCAATGGCTCCAATTTGCTATCACGTATAGATTTTACTTTTAGTATTTACAGCCTTCAGCTCGTTTAAACTTGGTGCAATTTGGCAACATGTTTTGCTTTTGTGGTCCTTTTCAGTATTCCAGGACGTTCCTGTGTGTTATGCTGGTGGGATGTATATGAATGTATTACGGATGTCATATGAGTGAGTTTCTCTCTGTGTGCTTATATATGCAAATAACTCTTCATCTGTAACTGAGCAATAGGGATGGTAATAGCCAACTCATTACAGGACGAAGCTAAGCGTTGCAGTCGGTACGTGCTCCTCATCTGCACAGCCCGACGTGGGAGAGGTTAGCGGCTGACTAATGGGCCGAGAATTTAGGAACCTCTGGAGGGTAAGACATGACTGAAGAGTTAAGTAGAACATATGAGGTCCTTCATTACCCCCCTTCCTCTTCTTTTACAGAACAAAGATATGCTTAACCAAGTTATGCTTAAAGATATGCCCTTTACTGAAAGTAGACTGGAAGTGATTTTTGTTCTAATTAGTAAAGACTTCTGGTTTCTGTGTAAAGGTTATTTCTGTGTACTTTCTTGGGGATATTTGAATAGATCACCTTCACAGAATCACAGAATCACAGAATGGCTGAGGTTGGAAGGGACCTCTAGCGATCATCTAGTCCAACCCCCCTGCTCCAGCAGGGACACCCAGCACACGGGGCACAGGGGGGCAGCCAGGCGGGTTGGGAAGGTCTCCAGAGAAGGAGCCTCCACAGCCCCTCTGGGCAGCCTGTGCCAGGGCTCTGCCACCCTCACAGGAAAGAAGTTCTTCCCCACATGGAGATGGAACTTCCTGTCTTTCAACTTGTGCCCATTACCCCTTGTCCTGTCACTGGCCACCACCGAGAAGAGTTTGGCCCCATCCTCCCTACATTCTCCCCTCAGGTACTTACACATATTGATCAGGTCTCC
>VZSV01000003.1:6670482-6686162 GCA_013398735.1 Nothocercus julius
GAACAAAAGCAGATTTGTGGAGTGAGTTTGCTGACCCTGAGGTTGGTATGCCTGTAATTTATTGGGAAATCTAGTTAAGCTTTCAAGTTTAACAAAGATATGATTACTCCATTATGAAAATATGAACATGAAAAAAAAAAAAAAGAGTTAACAGAACTGAGAGGAAAGAAAAGGCCCACAGCACTGAACGTGTTTTCTGGGAAGATCAGGTAAATTAATCTGAGTATTTGAACTATTTTGAAAATCACCGAAGCCCTGGTATGTAAGAAGGAAGACCTTCTCTGGCAGAAAGCAAAAATCCCCTTCATATAGAAAAGGATTAAAGAAACTGTGTAGTTTCATCTCTCCCATTGAATTTAAGATTATCAGTATTATCAGTAGCAGCATGAAATAAGAGATTATATGGAGCAGCTGAGAAAATCCTAAAATTAGGAGAGTTTGCTAACCAAATAGCAGCTCCCGTATGAACTTCCACCCTTAAGAAAAAAACGAAAAGTGATGCTGTGTATAGTTATGGCACTGTTTTAGGGGCATGTTTTTTCAAGCCTTCAATGACTGCAAGAGAAAATATTTAATTTTGAGGGAAAAAGCACCATAAATCACTCTGAGGTGAAAATACAACTGTCTGTAATAAACATAAATAGGCTTGATGAGCACCGTCAGATGGATGGATATGTTGTGCAACACTTCCAGTGGCTGAATGGTCTGATGTTCACATAAGAAGACAAAAATTTCTAACATCTGAGAAAAATCTCTCATATCAAGGCCTGTGGCAAAGGTATCTTTAGTAAACTTAAAAAAGAAAAAAAAAATGCAGGCTGTGAATAAAAAGTTGCCCAAGATAATTGTGAACCTTTCAACCAAAGGGTCAAGTATCTGAGAACTTGACAGCTACAGCAATGTGGGAAGCCTTTGATTGTCAATGTGGGAGGGTAAATATGCAAAGAACAGCCCAATAAATGTCTGCTCCAAGCAGGCTTCGCTACTCTTTTGTTCTTTGGTAAGTAAGCAAGTAAAGCTTCCTTCTTTTGCTTCCAGAAGGGAAAAGCAATAAAGTCATGCCATAACTACCGATTTGAAGTAATCCTTGTTTTGTATGTATCGAAGGTTAGCAGGTTGAAGCTGTGAGCTTGTGGCTGGGGCACACATGAGCTTTTCCTCTCACCTGGCTTCTCGGGTATTACACAGCTGGTGAGCTGAGCAGTTTTTTGGCAGTGGGAGCATGAGAAGACTGGTTTTCGCAGACTATTTGTGACTTCATTTTTTTTTTTTATCAGCTGTGGCTGAACTTTGTCAGTGTTCAAATGCTATGATGGGATCGCTGGCACACATTCCCATAGAATTCATTTTATTTTTTTCAGAAAGCAGAGTAGAAGACTAAAAGTCCTGGGTACATATTTCAACACTCCTGGATAATGAAAACCAAGGGGATAAAGCGGTAGATGGGTAGAATTGGACCTTATCTGCATACCAGACTCATTCGAGCTTACCTTGCATTGGTTCTGTTATTTAAAGCACATGCTGCAGGCTTATTTGAATTATTAACCTCAACCAAGAGTGGGTTTTTTAGTTTTTTTGGAGGCTTTTTTTTTTTTTTTTTTGACTGTCAAAATATGGCTGAAGAAGTCCTTCTAGCTTTAAATGTGGAAAAACTGAAATATAATTCAAAAAGATATTATTTTGGGCCCCAGAAACTGCTGCTGGCAGGAATCCCAAACTAAAAATTTATTTGCAATTGGTGTGATGTAATTAGCAGGACATTTCAATATAAGTGGTCTCCTTAATGATTTTTGCTGTATACTTCATCTTTTTTTTTTTTTTAATAATTACCTAAAAGAACTAGAGAAGTAGTCTTAAAATAATGATGAAATGTCTCTCGATTATTCTATTCTCAGCCTTCAAAATGTTGAGAGAAAAAATTGCTAATAAAATGAAAGAGGCTCTAGGAGGCCGTGTAGATACACCAGCAGCATTTTTGCAGGAAATTTTGCATAACCAAATCTCTCTGGCCAACAAGTTCCAGAAAGAGCAACCAGCCAATGTCTTGTTCCTCTTTATTAGACCTTGTTCTGGTGCGTTCTCTGCCATCTCAAGCAATGAGGGACTTAACAGCGAACTTATCTAGGATGCCACAGTAATCACTTTGAAGCAGCTAACAAGGGGCTTGCAGGCCTTACTAGCACGACGATAAATGACTCATTTTGTTATCAGATTGCAAACCTTCCATTTAATCAGAAAATATACCAGGTTGTTTTGATACTCTGCTGATCCTGCGGTTTTGGGAGAATCATTTCTGGATCTATAGCAGTGCAATTATTGACTTGCAAAATCTATGCAAGGAGGTGGTGTTTCTTCCAAGTGAAAGAGCTCTGAGTAATACTTTGAATTCGCAGGGCAATTAATTTCTTTAGCGTAAGTTTGCAATTGAATCTAATCATCCTAGTTTTATGACTGCATTTATCTCTAATGTGTTCTTGAAAGAGGAGTATACATCAGAAACCATAGATCTGGAGAAAATTTGATTTCTGATTTTAATTTCTTAGGCTTTGACACCTTACCTATTTCTTCTTTTCCCAATTAATAACTATCCTGTTCATCTTAGATAGAACTGAAGTGTTGATAAAATACCATGAAAAGATATGATAGCAGTTGCTCACGTTTATTCGTGCACAAATAACCTACTCCCCAGCCCTTCCATATTTGATCTGACATTCCTGAATGACAAGTTTCTGCTTTGTAACTGTCAGCTCTCTCTTGAACTGTTTTTACTCTCAGGTATGCTTAAGTTTACTGTCTTTTGTTTATGTTGTCTGTCTTGCCTGTTTTCAAGGAGTTTTTTCCTGACGCAGAAAGCATGAAAGCTTTAAATCGGTTAGAGGTTCTTTTTTTTTCTTTCCTCTGGGTGACCAAATAATACAAAATACAAAAATGCAAAGTAGTACAAATAAATGAGCACACCAGGAACTTCAATATTGTTTAAAAATATTTCATCTATATTATCAACAGTTTTAATTTAATGTAAATCTTGTCCTGGTGATGATCTGTCTCTTCAAAAACAACAAAGATTTCAACATCTATTTATTATTCTGGTTCAATACTCAAATATAAATTGACATTATTCATATCCTCTGGTATCTCTGTGAAGTGGTGAGTCGATGGCCTCTTTCCTCATATATTTGTGTTGTCAGGTAATGCAATATTCACCCAGAAATGCTAGGATATATTTCCTGAAGGTCTAATAGAAACCGAAATTCTCATAAGACCCTCATGAGACTGGGCCTGTGCTTGCTGCTGAAATGTTTGGTGCCTATTGAAAGGGCCTGGTGCCTTAGGGGCTTGTGGAAGTTGTGGTATTTCTTTGATGTTTAGTTCAAAGTTTTAGTTTGATAACTCTTTCTACTCTGGATCAGTAACAATTGGTGAGCCTGTCAGCCAAGACCCCATTTTAATGCTGTTATCTCTTTGACCATTGCAGTAGGCTGTCTCAGAAGATGCCAGAGAAGCTGTGAGAGACAGGGCAAAAATATGTATATGTGATGGTAAGAGAATTTTTCAAGCAGTCAGTGAAATGTCTCTGCCTCATTGTACTCATTGCATTAAAAGTACTGGAAGGAAAAGATGTATAGGCTTTAATCAAATATGTATAAACTACTTCAGTACTGCCTAGATGTAGGCTGTATGCATTCCTGAGAGTAAAAACAGTTCATGATGTTCATTCAGGAATGAACAGGGATTCTGTACGTTGCTGGAGACAGTAGATTGGCCTATCTTGTGCTGTAACAAAAGAAAAGCAGATAAGAAAGCTAAAATAGAGAACTGGGGAAAAAAAATGCTTCAAATAAGTGATATGCCCTTGAGAAGGCATGAAAGGAATTAAAAATGCTTTTCCCCGTGCCTCCTGCCCCACCAAAATATCTAGATATCAAAATATGTCAGGCCTTTCCCTGATAAACAGTAATGCTGAAGCCAGGCAATGCATGTTCTTGAGGTTCCTGAAATGGAACTTCCCCAATTCTGCCACAGGAGGGTAATGTATCAGGACTTCGTGTTCGTCACCAGAGTTTGGCACTTGGGTCCCATAACCTACTGGAGGGGGAGAGGGCAAGACTCGAAGTCTCTGTGCAGTCACTGGGGAGCCCTTTTGAGAGTTTTTATATCCTGCCTCCTTATTAGTGTTTTAAAACATCATTGTCCTAGTTTTGGCACTAATATAACCTGGCTATACAGTTGTGAATGGGCCTCATCCTTTCTATTCCTTTCTATTTCCTCATCTATGGCCTAAAAAGATGAGTCTGACAAGTGGAGCCTCCCAGAGCCTGTTTGCCTTGGCCTGGTCACGTTGTAGATGGAAAGCCTAGGGAAAAAAAAAAATAGAATTATATGATTTCTTTTAGAATTATTAAGGGTGCTTCAACTCGAGGACTTTTTGGAGGGCAGTAGAAGACAGCTGGTATGAGAAGGAGAAAATGAAGTGTAGGAAGAGGAAGATTTCAGTACAGCATTTAGTACAGCTGAGATACTGCTAAGAATTGCCAGAAGCAAACACAGACCTAAAGGTATAGAACAATGTGTAGCGTCTTCTGTGCCTCAGAAAGCTAACAAAAGATTATTCAAGTGAGAAAAGGCCCGAGGGAAGTAAAGACAAGAGCAAAAAAAACCACAACACACCCTGAAAGTTCACAATGGGCAGGAGGGAGAACATTCTTTGAACTTTTTTACTTCACTTCCAATTTTTCTCTGTAGCATCTGCTTGAAAAAAATCTGTCTTTTGATCACAAAAACTTTATTTTAGTCCTTTTGAGCTGCTGCTATTATTACAAAAGGCCTAGAGCATCCATCTTCAGCCAATAGTAATTCAAGGTTTGCCACTGTGGATTAGCAGAGTCTTCGGTGTTCTCGATGCGCTTTAGAAAAAGATATAGGAAGATCTGCTTCAAAGCTTCAAGTTCTGTTGTTGCTGTTATGCCAAGGAGGCTTAGTGGAAAAGCAATAAACAATTCGCAAAGCCAGGAAGAAGAGAAAAAAACAATGTATTCTTGCTATCCTGATATCTCTGACTTTTCTTTTCTTTTTCCTGTCACAATAAGGAACAGTACAAGAGTCAGCCTAAGACTTTCTAATCCAGCTTTTTGAGAGAGACTCTCTCTGATTCATAATACGCTGCTTCTGACCTTAGATGTGGCCCTGCACTTTTACAAAATATCTTTCTCTCCTTAGTCTTGGTAGGATTTCAGGACAGCAGTACAGACACCGAGAATCTGGTCCTATGCGCAGCTTTACTTGAGAATGGTAGTTTATCCTTTGCCTGCTCAGTTACATGGACAACAGAGGGGAGGAAGTGGAGTCTTCATAAAAATAAAAGCATAAAACTCAAATAACTGCAGAGAACACAGATTAGAGTATGAATCTGCTTTTTCCCTGCCAAAACAAGTATAACGTACAGGATGTGATTATTCTTTCCACGGAAGTATCTCTGAACTTGTTTTATAGCTGGCAGAGGAACAAAAGTGATGGATTTTTACATTCAGTTTTGCAAAGTTAGGCAATAGCTCCTAAGGTGGTCAGCTGATACTGAGAGAACTGATCTCAGACTGCAGTGTTATCAAACATTAAAAAAAAATAGTTCTTATTGAAGCACAAGCATTAATTGAATATTAGAGGATTTTTTAAATATGGATATGACCAAATTGAAGGACACACAAACTACTTGCAGCACCACTGCAAGTGCAGAGCAAGAAGAAAAGCATAAAGCTTTTCCTAACAGAAATTAGTCTCATATTCTGTTCCTAGAGGCCATAATTAAAGATAAGCAATGAGATATTAGTGCTGAAGATCAGAATATAAAATAGCTACTACTCAAAATACCAAGAACATTTACATCAATCCACTGACTCAAGGTATTGTTGTGAAGGGATAAGATGTACTGAGAAGTTGCTTTTAGCTAAACTTGCATTTTCAATAGAGAGGCAACAGATAAAAACTCCAGAAATGGCTTTCTTCTCTTGTATTCAAGAATAATGCCTAGACTGCATCAGCAAAAAGGAAAATGCCTTCTTTGGAAAGATGGTGAGGAGGTCAGTTTGAAAATCTGAGGTTGGAGGGAGAAAGACCCAGCCAGTACTGAAGAAGGAACTCTGACTTTTTGCAGCTGAGGGACCTATGACGTGTAGGTGTGTGTGCTGCTGGTAAGTATCAAACTGCAAGATTTAAAGAGGGTTTCTCTCTCAAAACTTTATTGATATTCAACAAATACAACAATCTTCTGAAAGAAATAGATCAAAATAAAAGCCTTCCTCAGGAGCAATGGAAATTTAAGACTCCACTCTACTGAGAATTGGGAAGGGGAGGAGAAAAACTATTCCAAAATCCATCCTTTGAGTCCAAAATGTTAAGAGATAATACTGTTTCTTTTTCTTGACTTCAAGGGGAAAAATGTCATTAATATATGGAATTCAGATAAAATTTTTATCTCACAGACATGAAATCCATGTTAATGTTTGACTATCTGTATGAGCTGTCATTCTGTATTGTATATAAAAATGACATTTGTATGACAGAACCAGGTATTAATAACTTATATACTTAGGGCAGAAATGTGAATTCCCTGAGTGTTAGAAATACTCAAAGGAGGATTTGAATACATAAGGGAGAGCTGGAATAGGCTTTTGAAAGGTTATGTTTTAAAATGGAGCCTTTTTGTTTGTTTAACTCTATTGCTAAATTGAAGACCTTGAAAATGAGATGTGCAGGTTTTTCCCAATCAACTTCAAAGCAAACTCCAAACAAAAGGGAGAGACAATGACTTTTTGGAGCTAAGCTATTATGTGCTTGTAAGACTTTTACAAGTCCAGTGCATGGGTTGAATATGTTGTCAATATAGTAGTGCTTTCGGTAGTATTTGTAGAGGATCCTCATCGTGTCCTCTTACCGGGGTCTCATTTAAGAGCAGAAGTTCTGCTGAACTGCTCAGAGAACGGGAGAGGGTCATGGAGGAATGGTGGTGGTCTGTGGGAAAAGCTCAGCAAATATCTTCCTTGCAGTTAGTAGTAATGATGTGTATTTTTATAAAACCTCAATATTGAAACCGTTATTTGGTGTGAATATACTCAGATATAAGCTGAGGTTTATGTTCTGTTAATGTTATGATTGAATATGGATTGCCTGGAGGTACAGAAGTTGGGATCCGGTCCTGCTTTTCAACAGCAGTACTGGACTAATTTCAGTCTGTGTGGACCTTTACCTCTTGCCTTAGTTAACCTTGCCCATTTTAAAAAATATATTATTTCCAAAACAGCAAATACATAATGTATGGGTTACTGGAAGACAGTATCAAAACAATTTAATGTTGCTCTGAGCAGACATATGATTAAAAAAGTATATGCAGAAGTTTCTTACTAAATTTTAGCATTAATTATGATAACTGTACTTGCTTCAGAAATTTATAAACATTTTTCTTGTAGTGTCAAGCCTCACAAATGTCAAACACTTGATACAAAAGCCTATCTATCTGGATATGTACATAAGTACACTTTCTGTAGAATTTAATCTGTTTATTTACAATAGCATATGTTCACTGTGAATGTTTTGCATGTAACCATTAAAAAGCAATGAAATGTTGAATGTAATATTCACAGAATTAATACAACCAGGAAAACAAACAATATTTTCTTCTCAGATTTTCTATCATACTATGCTTATAATGAGGAAAAAAACATACCCTGTAGACTATGCAAATAGAATAAGCATTAATTACTTGCTATTTCTAGACAGTTGATGCATGAAAATTTTTATGTACCGTGTTTATGAAGGCTGGCATTAATGCATCATTAAAGAACAGCATTTTCCTCAAAGCTGTATACTAAATAGTAAATGTAAGTAAGTGACAAAAATAGGACCTTCATTCTGTACTTTCTCCCAGTAATTAAAGTGGTTCATTAAGATAAAGGTCTGTCATAGAAGATGATTTGGTCACAGGTGAGAAGAGGTGTTGCTACCCAGTACTCCTCTATGAGTTCAGTGTGATTGGGAGTGAAGGAACACAGAGACCAGCTTGAAAAGTCTGTCTTGTGGTGTGACACACACAGATAGTGTCAAAACTTTATTGCCACCTTCATCTGTTTTGGCATTTATGTGTTGGAGAAATCCAGTGTGGGATCCTGAGTCTAAAGTCAGCTACATCGTTCTTATCACATGCAAATATACCTCTACCCTGTGATTCCTCCTAATAGGTGAAGGATTTTTATGCTCTTTTTCATCTGAATATTTTTAGTTGTAACTTTTCCCCACTGTTCTTGTATGTATTGAAAATATTCAATTATTTTTTGGCAAGAGTTATTTTTTAAAGCAATCCTAAGCCATGATACTACAAACAGCAACCATATTCTCTGAATGAGGCAACTGGTCAATATTTCATTATTTGCTTCAGGTCTTGATTATTTTGCATCTTCCAAATTGCATAGTAAATAACTGCTTTTCTTTGAAGAAGAAATAATGGATTTTTCCTCCTAATCTGTCTGAATGATTATGTAATATCATTTATTTCCATGTTAGAGATGAAGAATCAAGGAATAAAATGAATTGTCCATGATCATGTCACCCAATACATTTCTGGGAATAAACAGACAAATCTAAACCTGCTAAATCAATGCCTAATTTATTACTTCTTCTAGTACAGCTCTGACAAATTAATACAGTCTTCCATCAACAGCTTCAAATGTTTTGAGAAGTCCCATTTCTATTCTGAATTCCTCTCTTGAAAATTAAAAAAGGCAAAAAAAAATTTGCCTTTTTAAAAATTATCTGTAATTTCCCACAAAAATGCCTTTAGATCCTCAAGTGACTGGCGTTAGAGATGCTAGTTGTTTTTTGTTCTAGAAATTGCCAGGTGCTTGAGCTTGGATAACTACATCTGAAAAATCTAGCCTAAATGTATTTGCAGATTGTGTGCAAACTCCCACATTGTGCAGAGCTTTGAGGTGAATCTGCCTCTCTGTGTTCTTCTAATAACCTCCTGAAAGAAAATGAAAGAGCTTATAAACTCAAAGCCAGTTTTTATTAGATCATAAATTAAATTCCTTAGCTTTTGTTATAGAGACTGCATAAGGAAAATTCAAAGTGAGTAAATGAGAACAGAAATCAAAAGAGGTTATAAATAACTTTCCTTCTGCCCACTGTGTCCTTTCAGGGCAAGTTCTTGCTTTCAGACAAGGTTTCAAACAACTCAGCAGTTTTCTGTCTTTGTCCAAGTTCCGCACGATTTTCTCTGTTTCTATGAAGCTGCTTCTGCATCCTGCTCAGGATCTGTGGGGTCTCATGAGCGTCAGGTTCTGAGTTTTCTGTTGATTCTCTTGCTCCTCTGCTTCTGCTCTGTTGCTTTCCAGAAAAGATGTGTTCTCTTCCCCTTTACGGGATCCATTTATCCCGCTTTAAGGGATCCATTTGGCCTAGGTGCCCTTCCCAGAGGGACCCAGTGCACCACTGAAAATCAGTGTTGAAATTCGGCCCGTCAAGCTGTAGGAGATTTTGTAGCTGTGAACAAGCTGAAATAAATTAAACAATAGCAAAAGTTTTCTGTGGCAGTGAAATGGCATTTACAAGTTCACTGAAAAATCATATGAATCAAAAAAGCTATACAATTAGTGTGACAGTATTCTGTTCAGGTAGTTTCATTGGCTATTTAATAGGAGTAAGACTGTTGCAATCAAGCTCATAATTACTCTGATTAGCCTAAGAATAGCAAAACTGTAAATGAATCAATGGCTCTCGCTATCACAAAATAATTCACATTTTGTTCTACAGCCAGCTACAGGGTAAAATCGTAGGATCATGTAGATAGAAAGGGACCTCTGGAGGCCTTCTAGTCCACTTTCCTGCCCAGAGCTGGTGCAGTTAGATTTTAATCAAAGACTGTCCAGTTTTGATCAAAACGTCAGAAAGGTCAGGGTCAAATGGATACACCTTTTGGAAGGAATATAAGATATAGCCTCAGAAAAAGAGAGTTGTGAAATGTCTCACATCTTTCCCTGAAGAATCTGAGCCTGGCTGTTGATCTCCACCCCCGCAACCCCTTTCCCTCTGCACCTTGCCAAAAAACACCTCCAAACAAAACATACATAAGTGTGTATATACATATGTACATAAGCTTGTACATAAGTGTCTGAGTCATAGCAATTTCCTCCATTTATAAAATATATTAATTTTTTTCCAAGATTAAATATTTCTATGTAACATATTTAAGATCCATGCAGTTGTCTAGACAACTTCTGAAAGTAACAGATCTAAAAGAAAATATTTGTAGAAAAACTATTAATTGTATTTTATATTTTGTATAGATACCTCACATCTACTTAAAAGGAAAGCTGGTGTTTAAAACACATTTGAGCATATATACTAATCAGGAAAGATAAAATTAGAAATAGGCCATGTAACATATAAAGTTACATGAAGAAACTTGTTGTGAGTTCTATGAAGTACCCTAAGAAAAGTTAGCACTGGAAACCTTTCCAATGTGAAGAAAAGCATGCATGTCTTTTGTATACACATTGAATATAGAATTATTACAAATCATGAGACCAGTGTGCATGATTTAGCAATAATATAAAGCCTGTAGCAGCACAGCATAAAATGACTACAGATCTACCGAGAGTGTCCTCTTTTTTTTTTTTTTTTTTTTCTGGAGAGGATTGGAAGAATGAATTAACATTGCAGATAGTGAAGACTTACTGCCCCCAGGTGTCTGCATAAGGATTTATTTGATTAGGAGGATCATTCCTCTTTGATTTGCCAGAGGCAGCAATTCCCTCAAGAATACATCTTCCTTTTCCTATCAAATAAAACACTGTACACTTTGATCTTGAGTACAGTGCCTTTCACTTTGTTTTAGAATGTACAGGGCATAAAGGACGTCCCTGGGAGAAGAGTGATTAAGATCATGTCTCGGGTACCAGCAGAAACCTTCTTGAGTTTTACTCACGAAAAAAGAATTTGGTGGTGGTGGTGGTTTAGTTGGAAATGGGCAAACACTGAGTATGTAATCTTCATAGAGCCAGTGGGTTTGAACAAACGAAACCCGATTTCACCCAGCTCATTTACAGTCACTTAAAGAACAAAAGTGCAGTTAACAGTCAGCTGACAAACAGTGTGAAACA
The DNA here is from genome assembly GCA_013398735.1 of Nothocercus julius. Taxonomy (NCBI): domain Eukaryota; kingdom Metazoa; phylum Chordata; class Aves; order Tinamiformes; family Tinamidae; genus Nothocercus; species Nothocercus julius. The sequence continues at coordinate 6,681,630 of VZSV01000003.1, forward strand.
GGAAAACAGCAGCAAAGGAAGCATGATTTACAAATCCGTGAACATCATAATAAAAAAAATGAACTATAAAACTTGGAAAAGAAGTTATTCACTTTTGATTTTTTAGAGGCCTGCAGGTTCAGATCAACTCTTTCTATCATATTTGTACAGCAGTCCCTGTTGCTCTAATGCTGTGCTCCTCCTTCTGCATGAACTAATTCTCTCAACGTGACACTTTCTGGATTTTAGGTGCCACGTGTGTCACCAAGCAGGTAAATGCTACTGCGTGACTGAAGAAAGGGGTAGTGCCTCTGTCAGAGCAGACCCTACACGACCCAGGGACTAAGGCTTGCAGTTGCAGAGCCCTCTGTTTTTGGTAGGAGAGACGGATGCTGCTGGGTGTTGAGGTCCCTAAAAGTCCAAGCTTGCCAAAGGCCATCCTAGCACTATACCATTTCCTAAAGTGGATATATGTTTATTTACAAAAGCATACATGAATAACAGCTTTACTAAGGAGGTGCTCTTGGTGATATTGGCTAGACAAATGTAGGCCAGCTGAAATAGTACTTGAATAGAAAGGCATCGGTTGCAGGAACCTGTGCTGTATCAGGTGGCAGTCTTCCTTGGAGAAGGAACACAAAACTTGCTTACATTAACTAGTTTATGACACAGAGCAGTACGTGATTCACTGTTTTTCAGATGACAGCTAAATGCATGCTCCTTAACACTTGTGGTACTGAAGATTCAGAAATTTTAAGGTCAAGTTACTATTAAATTATGCTACTAAACACAACAGAACATGTTACTCTGACTGTGATCCTCCATGGACAAATTTGTAATACTTGTCAGTGACTTGAATGCATTACACATGGAGTATTTACATCCTATTTATGAATTTGGTGGTAGTTGCAAAGGGTACAATAGCCTTACCTATTTTTTGTACTAAACTATTTAATAGAGTTTTTATGAAAGCAACACTATATTCATTCTAGAAGTATTTCCACTTAAGAAATATTGAAATTTATTCTGTAAGGAGCTTATCTATGATTTCCCGTAGCTGATAGGATAGCCTAAACTGAAGATTTTATTGCTGAATATTTCTAAATCTAAATAAGAAACGATACATACATATTACATTAGAATAGTGAAGGCAGTAAGGTTAATGCAGGGTAAATCTCTACCTTTAAATTTTTAAAATGAGCAAAACAAAGAGAAATACTGTATTAACTAAATACAGTTTTAGAGCTATGGCGCCTCTGTTTGCCATCAGGTATTCATCTACTTTCCTCATGCAATTCAGAGCTTCTGAAGCTCTTTTTAAGTGTACAAAAGTAAAACTCTACCACTAAAAATAACCTAACAAATCCTATATGTCACTTTTATAAATGAGATGTTTAAGTAATCATCTAAAGGCAAAATTATGTCTGGGATACAAATATAAAACTTGTAAGGTACAGCTGAATTCTACTCTACCTTAAATGTGGAGAACTTGTTCTGAAAACAGAAAATGTAGCCCCTAACAGATAGTCACAACTATATGCAACACATCCAGCTGGCACCAAGCTAGTGCTACAACTGCTAGAAAGTAAGCCCCTAATTATTTATGTCTTACAACTTTACCTTACTGGATGATTAAAGTTTCCACATGGGCTTTCTTTTAAGTATTTGAGTATTACTTGAGAGGTAATTGCAAGCAGATGTGTTCTGATTATGCCCAGGAGCAGATGTTCTGGAGCAGGGTGTTAAAGACAGCAGGGGCTTCCTGTCTGGATGCTCTTGGGGAATAGCAGATCAGCCTCGTTCTGCTGACCATGCAGAAGGTGGTGACGGTCCCGAGGGACGAGAGGCAGGGAAGAGACCTTCTGACAGGCGCATCCTCCATCACCTGGTCGTTACCTGTGTCCGCTGTCCATCAGGCTCCTCAGTTTGGTCCTGCCTCTGGGAGCTCTGTGGTGACAGATCAGTGACAGCTCTCTCCAGGACTGAACAGAGACACTGGAAGTATGATAATGTGCTTGCAGAGAGATTTGTGATCTCTCACAAGTTCCTGTGTTATTCATTTATATATGAGGAACCACACTGTCAGACTAAGGCACTCCTTATGTTTTCTCTTTCCATATCTGTATACCATACATTTTCAGAACATTGTACTTCTGAGACATCATTTAAAGCATATCATAGTATGTAGTGAATAAAATTAAGCCATTCAGTCCTCCTTACATTTCCACCATGAAATCTACAAAATGCTCTTTCTGCATTTTTTTTTCTATACTTCTGAGGCAATGAATTTTTGCATTTGGCAGGCATTGGACTGCATCTTCCGGGAAGTGTGTAAACAAAGGTTTGCTGACTAAACTAGAGATCTGGTGGTGATTTGTCTGTGGGTGCATGTGAAGTTTCCAGTATCTGTATGTGCAAAAGTTAAAATTTATTCTTTGTTTTCTGGTACTTGGTTTGGAATCTTATGCAAATTTGATCTCAGAGTTACACAACCTACTGATGTTTTGCTGAAGCAGTTTAAAAAACATCTATGTCATTAGAAAGATAGCTGAGTGGAATTATAAATGCTAATTCCACCAATACAGACAGAATATAGAGATCATTTAAAATATTTAGGCATATCAGTTTGTAATTTGTGTGTAAATAAAGAGATTGCTCAGCCAGTAAAAAGTGAATTAGAAAAGTAACAAATCAGTGTGCTTTTAAGACAGTTTTTGAAATATACTCTTTTATTTGACTTGATCATTTTTGTCTAGCTATTTTACAATAAATGCTTCTTGTATGGAGTTTGCCACCACTACTAATTGCTTGTTATAATACATAGGTTTTTTGGCATAATTTAGCTTTATTTCATTTGTTCTAATCAACATAAAAATCTCAATATCTTTGGTGACCCCTGAATAATTACGAGATGAAGAGAAATATTATTTAGAAACTGCATGAATTTGTAACTATGTCTTTGTGAGTGGAAGGCTTGGGAGTTTTTGATTATTTGTTTGTTTGAGGTTTAGGCTGGGAGTGTTTTAGTACATGCAGATGCCATCTTCCAGCTTGAGCGCAGATCCTGAGGGGCCAGGATACTGCTGGTATCATCCTCTGGTATCCATCAAAATAAATGTTATTTGTTAAGTCTCTAACCAGCTGGTTGTTCTGTTTCTTGTACTCCTGCCATAGTGCCTGCCTTTGCAGTGTTGGAAACGGTGGCCAGTAGAGACAGGATACTCTGTCAGATGGGCCACTGATGTGACTCACTGCTGGCTTTGATATGTTTGCTGTTATGTTTGAAGCTGAAGATATTAAGTAACAATGTTGGGGGAAAAATGCTTCCTAAAGTATTTTCTATTCCCTGAAATATTGTGGATCATATTGTCAGTTATATTGTCAATACTGTCAGTTGTGAAACAGTCTCCTAAGAAAGTGGAAGGAACTTTGTTGTTTAGAGCTATTAAAAACAACTTTTTCCTCTAGTCAAGAGGACTGTAAAGAAGGTATGTCCCTTTCCCAGTCTTCCCCCTAATTATTTTCTGTATCGCTTTCCTTTTCAAACAAATCAGTGACCAAAGCTCTACTGAGATTTTGGCTATCTCAGAATATTCATGAGAATACACAAAGCCTCTTTTTATGAGAGTCATGCCCTTTTTTCTCACTTGAAAGTATCTTCACTGATTTATTCAAAGTTTATATTTAACTTTTCAATGGCTTCCTAGTCACCTAGTCTGAAATTTTTCCTCCCCTTCTTATTTCCAATCACTGATACCCACCATCTTTTTTTTAGTCCTTATGTGCATGCCTTCACACTTTGTATTATAACATTTCTATCATTTCATTTCTGAAGATCACCCAAGTTCCTATAAATTCTATATATTTCTAGTTACGCGATCATTCCAGAGAAATGCTACAATTTTGTATCTGAATAAGTAGATGCATGGCTCATACCTAGACTATTCAGCATTTCTTGTAGTGAAGAAACTATCGTGGGGAACTCTTTGCTTGTTATGAAGCAATATTCTTGTTTGTGATTTAGCTAAGCTTCTTTTTGAAGTAGCTTTCACTTTTCATTTGTTTATGGTAAGCTTATAATTCTCATGTCTTTTCAAGGACATATAAGCATCAGTAATCTTCCTCCAAAGTTTCTTACCTCATCTTGTGACACTTCCTAACAAAATGGTATATTACAGTAGAATCCTGTTAAAAAAAGTACTAAGGAGACTTCTCTGAGGTTAGCACAAATCAAAGAGAAAATACTCAAGTAAAGGAGCATGTTTAAATTCCCTATTACATGTTTACTCTCCTAACTTTCAAACTGTGCTAGAACTGCATGGTCTCCTAATGACTCACTGGTCAAAAATAAAGATCTCTCACTTTTTATAGGGAAGTAAGAACTCTCTACAGAAAAGAGAAACTGTGAGAGACAAGACACAGATAGAGCCTACCCTTTCTGGGGTGTATTAGGAGGAGTCTGGGGTGTATTAGGAGGAGCGTCTCCAGCAGGTCGAGGGAGGGGATCCTGCCCCTCTACTCAGCCCTGGGGAGGCCACACCTGGAGTGCTGTGT
>VZSV01000003.1:6686597-6720370 GCA_013398735.1 Nothocercus julius
ATTCTATGATTCTATGATACCCTTCAGCCTATATACTATTGCTTTGCTTGCCATTCCTACAAATGATCAAGAAGAAATATTAGACCCTACTCTTTATTGCATAGTTATTGGTACTTTTGCCCCATGCATGTCTTAGTTTAGCATATTTTAATTTAGCAAGAGAAACTGGTCACTGGAAATGGAAATGCCATTTGAATGCCGAAGGAAATGGAAAGAAATCACTATTCAGTAAACTCCTACCATTACAGAATGATTTTAGGTCCTAAGGAACCTGTAAACATTTGATTTGAAAAGATATATTTTTCTCAAAAGATCATCACTGTTTGAGAAGCAGACAGACAAATATCCAGAGAAGATATAACATGTATAGCTTTTGCCCTTATTTTAATATCTTTTCCTTTGAGGAAGTACAAAGGCTGACCAAAGGTACTCCTAGTTTAATGGGAAATGCCACGGAAAGCATAGATGAAAGAGCATAAAGTCTGAGTAGTTCTTAGCCGGGATACTCCCCCAGGATTTCATGGCTAATGGTCTCTGACTTGGACATAGTACCTTCTTGCATTTTTCTTGCATGAATTTGTTCATCCCTTACAAACCTTATAGGTTCTTCTAGCATTTACAGCAGCTTGTACCAGCTGGATTATAGTTTATATATATACATATAGCTCAACTATAGTTTATGCACAGAATCACAGAGTGGTTGAGTTTGGAAGGGACCTCTAGCGATCATCTAGTCCAACCCCCTGCTCCAGCAGGGACACCCAGAGCACGGGGCACAGGGGGTCAGCCAGGCGGGTTGGGAAGGTCTCCAGAGAAGGAGCCTGCACAGCCTCTCTGGGCAGCCTGTGCCAGGGCTCTGTCACCCTCTCAGTAAAGAAGTTCTTCCTATTCCTTCCTTTTCTTAAACCTACTGACTCCTAGCATTTTTACGTTACTAGAGACAGTGGACTAGAATTCCCATGATTTCACTTTGGCATCATTTTAGTTTCTTCTGGCTTTACTTTGAGTAAAAGAGAACTCATGTTAAAATCATAGTCTTTAATCAGCCATATCTAGGAAGAAGATTTGCAGCATTGTTTTGGTCTATTGACCCGTAAAGTAGGCAAACTCTCCTCATTGATATGAGAGCTGGCAGCACAGTTAATTTGAGGTCCTTTAACTGAAAAATCCCTTTAGCAACATGTGCTCCTCTCTCTGCCAGGTCACTTGCCTGTGAAGCGAGGATGCTGACAGTAATATCTCCGAAATGAAACTGCCCTTCGGAATTACTGCAGCAAACGTTACTGTTATCACAAAAATTTTCCATGAGGGAAAGTTTCATCTGGCAAATACAGCTTGCTGCTAGTGATTATTTCTTCCAAGATTTTGAAGTTCATAGGATGCATTTTAACTTATATATGCATCTACCAAGAATTAGACTTTATACAAATCCAAATATAGATGCTGATGTTTGGATATACAGAAAAATCTCTTTTCTTTCTACATACCTATTTGGATTATTTCCTAGGTTTTATTAGATAATAAAGTAGGTATGAATCTTTTTCAGTTTCATCATTCTGCAAATTTATTTGCCTAATGTTTTCCATTCCAGCTGAGTTGCTGAGGTATGAAATGACATTCATAAAATACTGTGAAGTCATCAAGTAGATTTTAATCTATCATGTCTTAAAATTTCTATTTATTTGGTTGAAGATTCTTCCAGTTCAAGTATTAAATGTAACTCAAGAGGCTAACAGTGCTAAATGATGTTTCCTTGTACATTTTAAAGTAGATACCTGATTGACCATAAATTAATCTATAATTTGCACTCTGGGTGTAGTAGATCCAAGCCAGAGAGGAGAGAATCATAATGTCTGGACAGGCACATATAATCCAGTGTATGGGTGCTTGAGGCAAAACAAACATCACTATTTTAAAAGTAAGGGTGCATTTAAAAACTTATTTACGTAAATACTATAAAAATCTTTGACTCATGATTTCTGGCAATGTATGCTGCACCAGTTTAAGAGACTGTGATTTCCACATGTTATTTGTCAAACTACTCTCCAAGGGACTATTGCCTCTGAGAAGTCTGTTTATTTAAGAAATCAAGGCTGCAGATGACTCTTCATTTTTTTGTTGGCCATTTATAAGGTCTTAACAGATTCTAGACTTCACCTGACAGTGTAATAAAGTCTATTTTCCTTTCAATTTTCTTTTGTATCAACCTCACTAATAATAATAAGAGGTGGTAGACGACTGTTGGGCCTGAGGCCTCATTTAACAGTGCGGCCAAGCTGACCTACCAGCTAACTGTCCTCAAAAGCAGGGCCTAACCCCAGGGAGGGCTGCACCCTCATTCCCCTGATTTCTGTCCACTCTCTGAGTCAGTTCATGGAGATAAACCTTTAGAAAACTAATCATAATGAGAGAAAATGATCATTTTTCCCTGGGTGATCTCTCTGAACTCACCAAGCGCTCGCAAAAGCACCAATGAGATAGGAAGGGTCGCTGCAGAAATAGGGAGATGTCACCATAGTTATTAGATAGAATCATAGAATCATAGAATGCTTAAGGTAGGAAGGGACCTCTAGAGATCATCTAGTCCAAGCCCCCTGCACACGCAGGGTCACCTAGAGCAGGTGGCTCAGGGCTGCGTCCAAGCGGGTTGGGAAGATCTCCAGAGGAGGAGACTGAAGGAGCTGATCAGGGACAGAGCATCAGCCTGTGCCCTGCCTAACCGCAGGCACCCTGTGACCCCGGAGTTTTAGGCTCTCTTCCCATGTTCTTCTTATTTGCAAAGAGGCTCTAGTTAACCCTTTTCAGGTTAAATTTGTCTCCAAATTTATCTTCAAACGGATGGCATCCTATGTTACCATAGGTGCCGTCTATTGTGACTTTGGCCTCAGAAGCTTGGCAGAAACACCTACTGCAGATTTTCAGCACTTTCAAGACAAGAATTCACACTGAGAATGACACAGTACATCTTTATGTTCAGCTTTACATGAAAAGCACTACTACGTCTGTTTGTAGGTGTCACTGCTGCTGCTGCTGCGCCACCAGCCCACGGTCAGAGGTGCGAGCCTGCCCGGAGGCCCAGCCCGCCGGGGGGCCGGTCACTGCAGCCCTGAGTGGCGCAGGGCCCCTTCTCCCGCACCGACATTCCCCAGCAGAATCACAGCTCGGAGGGAAACACAGGGGGGTCCTGTACGGTTCTGGAAAGGAGCTATGCGCCTCAAAAAGAAGATTCATCATGCTGAGGAAGGAACCACCTGTGAGGAAGGAACCGCCTTATGAATTCAAAATTCATAGCTGCAAGAATCATCAGTGATATGAGCTCAGACATCCATTCAAAATGTTTAAGCTATTCTGTCCAGTCTTGGCAGAAGAAAAATAGGAAAGAGTAACGTCTTGATTTGGAAAATAACACCACCTCCTCGTTCTGCTTCCTGACCTGTTGGAAGACATATCAGTTCATATCAGTGCCCCGACAGCACTGAAATGATGTCAGCAAAATTGTCCTGTATGGGCAAAACTTCTCTTTGGAGGGACTAGTAAAGATGATGGCAAAAGTTCTTATCTGAACCCTTTATATGAAATTAATGCTTTTCAGCCGATCTTTCTTCTTCAGTTCTGCCATCAGAAAATAATGTCCCTTTCCTGATATTTCAATTTCCTATCTCCTTTTGCCCTTTCCAAATTCATTTCTGTTTGGATTGAGAAAGCTATCAATCATGCAGCCTAATCAATGCTGCTCCTTGCAGCTGTCAGTGCTATCCAGTGAGTCTCATGCATATTAATGTTGTAATTTATTGAAGCTTTTTAACAAATAATATGATACCTGGTGGGACACTGAAAAAGAGAACACAAGACATCAGGGTAATAAATGAGAGTAGTGTACGCTGTGGAAGGATGGCAAAAGTCCTTTAATCATTGTCCAATTTCTGGTTCCTCGTGAAGAAACAATGGCAGAAAAAAAGCCTCAAGCCCATGAGTAACTTCAGCTTCTCGTCAATAAATTATTACCAGTTTGATATTTCCACCTTTAATTGCTGATGCGACATATAAAATATTAATTACTGTTCCTACATATTAAGCTGGACAGCTGGGGAGCCCCTTACAAGCATACTGCTCTGTAAGATGCAGGTCATTTTGAAAAGATATCTCTGGGGACTTGGATAAGTTTTTCAGAACTGCTGGCAAATTGGAGAAGACAGTAAAATGAGAGTGATTTCATTGGTTCAGTCAGCAGAGAGAGGTGGCTTGCAGGCTGCACGTTAATATCTCTGCCGCCTTCAGGTCTGTCAGCTAAAATTAATGACTCACTGCAAACTAGAAAAGACTGTTTTGTGTGAGCTGCTGGGGATAAAACAGCTTTGCAAGGTCACATTCTGTGAACACTGTATTCCTCATTAACGTCTGCCTGGACTAATCACCACTGAAAAACAAAATCCCAATGTAGACATGTGATAAAAAGGCAGTAATACCTGATTATATTTGGGACACCAACCTGACACCAACCACTGGGCATACTCTGTACACGACATACTCTGCATATGTTGTAGACTTCAGAGTAATACTTCAGAGGAGCAAAATCAGCTTTTATTGGAATGAAAACTAAAAAAAGAATATATTCCGTACCTGAGAAAGAAGAACAATCATAACAGCATGTATTTCTTATTTAAAACACAGGTTTCATGTGCATTTTAATTTGCTTTCTTAATTTTCCATTGCTTAGCAGTATTAATCATAAGGGAGGTATTTCTTTTTGTTAAATGAGGGCAGCAGAATATTTTTTCTCTTACCCTTTATCTGGTTTGTGCATTTAGAATGCTAAAAGGGAGAACATAAAGGGAGGAAAGACAGAAAAGGATCTGAGACTTTTTATTCTTTGCCAGAAAAAGGTATGTTTAGACCTTTAGTCTGAACAAAACAGTTTGTCCAAAATTATTTGAAAGGTATGCTCAGAAAAAGCCATCACATGTCTTTATTTCCTTCAGAAATTTAATCATGGTATTAAATTTCTTCAGATACCACAAGAATTGTGTTTCACTTGAGGACTGAGGAAGAGCCACAAAGCTAACTTAAGAAGATAACGGTCCCTTTTAGAACTAAAGAGATGTCAGGCTGGATAAAAGCCTGAATACAGCTAAAGTAATCAGGAATTGCTTCGAATAACCACTTGTTCTTAGTGAATACAGTGCAAAATCTAGAAGGTTCACACAGCATACATTGGCAGAGCGATGCTACGCTAGTTCTCAGCAAATTATGCCATGATGCCACACACTGTGCGTACAGTAAGACCGGCTGTTTCCCAGTGAACTTACTGAGAGACGTGACACTGGCTACAGAGGAAGCCCTTTGCAGCTACCTTGGGAAGGAAGGAAGGAAGGAAGGAACCTGAGTTTCTTAGGGGTGACCAGCTTTTCTGCAGTCTCCTCTCCGAGGTGCTGTGCGGTCAAAATCCATTTTGATTGTGCTAATATTTTCCTGATTTGGCCCGTTGCACCTTAAGTAAGAGACAATGTAAACTAGGGTCCAGGTACTACGTAATTCTCTCTGGAATGGTAACAAGAATCTGATAGTAATATACTGCATGGCGAATGCAATGCTTTTCTTCTGTATTGCTCATCTTCATTTTCACATCAGAAAGATGATAAACATACCCAGAGAACTTCATTATTTTTACCAAAACTGAAATACGGAAGCCATTTTGTTGTTGTTTATATAGAGAGTGCAAACCTAGTAGGTAGAGTTTTTTCCGTATAAACTGTTAGTTAAAACAGCACACGTGGCATATTTCTGCTTTTATTGAACTGTTACCCTTGCCCAATACTTTCTTAGCTTTATTCTGGAAGATTATGCCTTTAATGTTAGCATAGAATGTCATGAACAGCACAGTCAGTGACAATGTATTAAAATGGTAGAATAACGCTGCTCACGTTGACCCTAATCAGAGCTGACACAGAGGGTGTTTTAAGGCTGAGCAGAAGGTAACTACCTGCAACCCGTCACTCAGCGGCGCTCTGGAGGGGCTGGGACTGATCGAGCACTCAACTTCCTGCTGAATACTTCGTTCTTTTAAGGTACAAATCTGTCACATTGGCAATTAGTTGTTTTGGAAGCAAGCGGAGCCTTACCAGGCAACAAATAAATCTACACCTATTATGACTGATATAAATTGATGTTTCAGGCCTTCAGAAGAGCCAGTGAAAAAAAGGTGGTCCAGATCAGTCCTGGTGCTAAATTCCAGCACCTTATCAAGAGATGCCTATCTTAGAGAAATCTTTTGTTTTAGATTCCCCTATAGACAGAGGGCAACTTAGTCCATCTTAATCTGAACAGCTGCTGAAAGTCTCTCTCTGTCTCTCCATGGAGTGGAGAGGGAACCTAAGATAAATGGATGTCTAAGCTAGAAGGTTAAGAAGTGCCTGGAGTTAGGAGAGAAAAATTCTGGTCTGTGAATCTGCTGTTACGGTCATAGTTTTCTAACATACTGCTTTTCAGTGACACTGCTGTCTTTAGTCACACACTTCCCTATGATCTGTTATCTGTAAACAACAACAATATGTCTTGCAATTTACAAGATAAGATGATTCAGAAGCTTAAGTAACAATTCTTTGCAGGGAAAGAAGCAGTCCTAGTCGATAGGATGTGCATATACGTATGCAAAGTCATTAAGAGTGTCTGGATGCTTGTAGGAAGAAAACGAAGTACCCAGAATGGGAATAGAAATTTGAGGGTGTTAAATAATTCTCATATCAGACAACGTTTCTAAAAGTACCAGAAAACTACGATGTAGCAATAATCAGAGTCATAGTGAAATACTAATAATCATTAAATGATCTTACAATAATTTTCAGTTTCCTGTTGCTTCTGTGGCTCTTGCCCCATAGAGGTTACAGGGGCTCCAGAAGCTGCTTCACTATTTGAGCAATATATTTAAGGATTAGAGGCGTTCTGTTTTAACCCCCTAGACATAGTTCAGGGTCTGGCTAGTTTGTTCTGAGTATAAAACCGTCCCCAACAAGCCCTGCATTGAGGAGGGGGATAGTCTGTAGGCACTGAAAAGCTGAATGAGTTTTATCAATTCCTACCTTTGCTCTCCAAGGAGAGAAACCCTTTAGTTTCCTCATGTAGCTCTAATGTATTCTTTTCTTAAATTCTGTAATTTAAACAAGGAGACAAGGGGGACGTGGCAGGCAGAGGCTGCAGCATACAGTGTGCCCGTGCACACACATGCACAGAGTGAAGCAAATGAGAGCACTGGAGGACCATCATGGTCTCAAAAGCCCACTCTTCAAAGTCCCAGGGAAACAGCGTCATGCTCCAGTGAGAATTATTGCACTGGAAATCATGCCACAGTTCAGCCAGGAGCTGCCAGAAGTTATTTTCCTGGGAAAAAAAAAAAAAAAAAAAAAAAAAAAAAAAATCTGCTTCTGCCCATCACTTTGCCATGAAAGGATATGGATGATAGAAATTCAGTTTATTAGAAAAAATAGTTTATTAGAAAAAATAAAAAAAAAAAGAGCTTTTTTTTCTAACAAGTTGCGTGTCACTTTGACTGTGAATGTCGGTTCCTTCTGCTGGCTGCAGGCCTGGCTGTGCAGCACACGCAGATGTCTGCAGCCCTTCTGCTTAGGGATAACCCGGCGCTGGCGCCGGCAGAGACAGTGTCCCCGTGCGTCGCTGCGCTCCAGCCCCGGCCGCGTCCCTCCAACAGCAGCCTCAGGGCGAAGGGTTGCGAACAGCGGTAGGAAAGTGCCACCTCCTGGCCAAAGAACAGACCTGCTCTGCTCCCAAACACCCGCTCTAGAGCAAGGGAGCCCCTGCAGAGCAAAGAATGCAGCAGGTCGTTATTATATCTGCTGCCATCTCTATTTTTTCTTTATAAACAAATTTTGCTCTTGACATCTAATTGCTTTCCATTAGCATCATACACTAACCTAGAAATCTTCATGCTTTACTGCTAATATTCTGCTTAGCCACATTTTCTTGTTTCAGAGTTGAGCTGCAGTAAATAGCTCTTCAGAAGTGAAAAACTATATTTTTCACCGATTTTTGTTTTTAATAAAGCAATCAATGAATATTCACTAGCTAATCAAATAGAGAGAAAAATACATCTGTAGTGATTTATATTAATAGTATCTTCATTACCTTATCCTAATGTTATGTGGCATGCAAATAACTACTCAGCATGACACAAAGACTAAACTTACCAGGCAAAGTAGGGCTCCGTATATTATGACACAGATGGCAAATTGCAACACTCAGTTTCTTTTCATTGTCGGAAAACTGATGGAGAGCTTAGTGCGCTGAGTGTCTGAAAGGCACCAGGATAATTTTGTTCAGATAACCTTCATAATATTCTCTGAACTAACTGAATTTGCTGGAAGTCTTTAGAAAGTCACCATAAAATTTTCTTGATTGAAATGTTACCTATCAGTAACTGATGGATAGCACTGGTAGTGAGAGCAGAGGGAATTGAACAGCCGGGGTTTTCGTGGTGGTGGTTGACTCAGCTGATGCATCATTTTTGTACTCTAAGGCCATCTGCAACTTTATGAACAGCTGTAACAGGAAAAAAAAAAAGAAAAGAAAAAAGACTCTCTTAAAGGTGGCCTGACACTTAATAACTCAAACAGATTGGTGATTCTCTTTAGAGCCTCTGACCTTAAGGCGTGACACTATAAAGAAGGAAAACGAAATAGACGGGCACTTCTGTTTTTCACAAGTAGGGTGGCTGCGGATGTCAGAGATAAAAGTGAGAAAAAAAATCCCCTCAGAAGAAAAACAAAACCAATAATTTTACAAGTGTGTTGATGCCAAAATACCCAGCCTCGATCGTGCTCGTAATTCAGCCAATTACTTCTTTGCCATCGCCTTTAATTTCCCCTCAAGGGTCTTCAGTTATTCATCAGTGTTGCGGAATTCTCCCTTCTGCTTATAGGATTTCTTTCAAATGTTATGTTAATATCGACTTCTTCCAGAAATCTTTTCTGTGGAATTCTGCTCAGCAGCAACCAGCGACAAACAAAATGCAGCAAAATTAGTGCACCACATCTCCTCTGAGGCAGCACGTCTGTCTTTGAACTGCCTTCCTGTAACTCTTTCCATAACATGATGATTAGGGTAAGTAAATCTTTATAAGCCTGTGGCACTGGATCCTTCAATCAGAAAATAGGACCTCAATAATTGAATGATCTGCAAAGATAAAATCACAATCGCATGAGCCTAGAAAACGGTGGGTAGGTTTGAATGACATTGCTGAATTTGATAATGAAAATGTTTGGCATCCTTGGCTGTCACACGGTCTGGCTCTGCTGTGCTCTTTTCTCTGTATTACAGAATATTTTGTAAAAGTCAAGATCCTGGTTTCAGGTTCTTTTTCACAGGCTTCTCAGAGACTCTGTGACTTAAGCGGACATACACAAGTAAGTCTCGTGAGCTTTTTCTTCACCGTCATCAGAGAAGCTAGAACAAGCAAACAGTGTTTTGTCTTGGGTTATCAACTCTTATCAATGCAGGACACATTAGTTATATGAAATCACTGGGATGACAAATGAAGTCAAGAGTTACACCATCCTGCACCTTGCCTCCAAAAGACTCTATCTTTTGATGTCCAAGATCTAGCAAGCATACTAAAAATGTGCTGCATCATTGTCTCAGTTGCCATATTTGCAGCATAATTTCCCTTATATCTTCTAGCAATGTTCATCATGAGATAATTTATTCTTATGGATAATTTTATTGAAGGGTATCATAATTTTGAATTTCCCATCTGTGGAGCACAAAATTACACTTCGTTGCCTCCTACACATACAATAATTTAGCTCTTCTGGGCAGACACCGACACTAAACGTGAGTATCACCATGAGGATGATACTAAAGAAGTTAACTACATCACGAGGCAGATCAGAGATCCATCTCCCAGTCGGACCCTTCCTTCTGACTGCTGCAATTGCTCCCCCCAAAAAAGTGTTTCAGTCATTTGTGATGACATCATCTTGATATAAACATCTATTATGAGGTTGTACTATAATTATTACAGTAATAACCCATAAGAATAAAAGAATAACTCCAAATCCGCTTTTATCTGATACTAGCCCTTACGAGATCACCAGGGGCACACTGATATGCCCCAGGGATACTGACCATGGCTAGAGCCATCCTTGAAGTAGATTTTCTTTGACACAAGGAGTATTATCCATATTTGATAATATTGGTAGCATTTTCCTTAGTGAATGTATATAATTGTTTTTTAAACTTGTCTAAACTTTGACACTCACAATATGCCGCAGCTTCTTAGTTTAATTGCATAAAATGGGAACATTACAACATTAGGTACATAAAATAAATATAATTTTGCCTTCATCAGGTTTGTCATCTGCCACTTCTACAACTCTGAGAGCTCATCTTCAGATACAAACTTTCTCATCTCACTATGCACGCTTTTTCATTTATGTTGAACAGCATAGAACTTGGAGCTGATGCTTTTTACACACTGAACACTGACCATTTATTTCCTTATCTTTTTTTCTTGCTAAAGCAACTTTTTAAAAAATTTTTTAATTGGACGTTGTCAAGATTCAACTCTTCTTGATTCTTTGTCACTGCATATCACATACAGTTATGTCTGCTGATTTTATTCTGTATTGCCTTTTCTACCAATTTACTCATGGAGACATCTGATTTACTGGAATCCTGGAGCCCTTCCAAGAGAATTATCTCTGTTTTATCTGGCAATCTACCTGTCACGGGTGCTTTCTGTGTTTGGTTATTACCTTTCACTTTTTGAATAATAGGTCTATTCCTGCAGGAGAATCCCATCTTTCTTTTTGCTCTTTAATCATACTGGTCTGTCCTTCATTTTCTTACATTTCCTTGACAGCAGCACAAGAAGCTTTTTACTTTTGTTACAGCATTTTTAAACACCCTCTGGTCCCTGCAAGCATCTCATTATTAACGTTGCTGCTTCTTATTTCTTTTTAACAATTGTCATTCTGCTCAGTTTCCCTTTTAGAAAGAGAACATTGCTGTGTCCAGCTAAAGCAGGACAAGGAACCTTTCTTCTGTCTTACAGTCAGAACTTTTTAACTACAGGAAAAAATATTACAATGATCTGCTGCTTTAATTTACATTTTTCCCACTTTGCTGTAGGTTTTCAAACAAAAGGTTATTCTGAACTGAAAAACAGCCTCCCCCCTCCACTAGAATATTCTATTTGTAAATGGTCTAGTCATTTCAGAAATAAATGTTCTACGATGAAGGGGTCAGTTTTGATAAAGTGGCATTTTCTCCAAAAAACAACAGAAAATGTCTAGTCAGGTCTGAGCTCCCTTTGCCTTTTTGGTCCAAAGCAGAACTGACAGCTGACCTGACGTTACAGATGCATTTGTCCATAGGAGTCTGTGTCCTTCCAGGCGCCTGTCTCGTGCTCCTGGGCGAGGGGATAGGAGGTTCAGATGGATAAGAACAACTGACAAAAGGGGATCTGACGACCCACTTGCTACTGTGCAGTTTGTTAGAATTGTTTCATCTATATAGAATTGTCTCATGTGGAATTATGTGGCCAAATAGGGTTAGCAACATTTGTCACTGAGTAAAAGCTCTAGTGGATGAGGTGTTATTTTAACATTGGTGAGGCAGTTATCAATACGAACTATGAAAATATGATAATTACATCTGTTTGTGAGCACAGCAGGAGGCAAGTTAATGATATATCCTTAAGTCTCCCTTAAAATCATTGCTGGGACCCCTGATTAGTAACGCATACCTATTCTCTCTTTATGAAAAGACTAACCTTGTTTTAAATATGTTTGGACAACTTACGTATTTTTAAAAAATTAACACTATCTCAGAACCCTAGATACACCCTGGTTAACTTTAAGCTCCACGTAGATTGTTATTCTCCGCTGTAAGATACCTATTGTTTCATAATAGGCATATAGGATACATAGACACGATAGATCCCTGACTTAGATGTCTCAACTAGAAGGGATGAACTAAGGCCAGATACAAGAGGAGCTTTTAGGAAAGAATTAGTCAGACATCACTCCTGTTGTTGATTTTACCTAGAAACACACAAAGCTTCACATGTGAAAACCAGTTTGGTGCTCAAGGAGATGAGGGGCTTAGGACTTGAGTCAGATCTGCAGGCGATCCATGTGACAGGTCACTTTTGCAGACAAAGAAAAGAGAAAATGAGATTCAGCATCTGATTCCACCCCTCCAAAATGAGAAGCATAAATTCACTCTCCACTTTATGGAATCTTTGTGATTAAATTTATTGGAATTACTTACAAGTACAATATTGCCAGCTCCCATACTCATATGACCATTCTCCTCATTTTTGCATTTACAGTAAACTTACAGGAAAAGATATTCCACTTTCAGTACACATCTTACTGCTCAAGCAGAACCATAAAACATAAGCTGAGTGAGCACAGGCTATAAAATCAGAATGTAAAATAAGGCAAGCGTGGTAAAAGCATTAGGCTCAGTAATTTTTCACTAGAAAAACAGCTTTTGCTGTCAAGTTTCCTTTGAAACTCCTTAACAAACATATGGCAAAAGATAAAGATGAGCTTAAAAATATGGCAAATGAATCCCTTCCTTCAAGGCACTGTTGCATAACTTCTGAATTGTTCTCAAATTGACATTAGAAACCAAGTCAGCTGACAAATTTCATCTGGTTTGCTTTTCCCTTGAACCTTTGCTTAACAAAAACACTAACTTCTTTTTTCATTAGACTAATATTTCTAATATTTCTATGTGGAAGAAAAAAAATCATTAGGTAAGATAAAACAAACAGCACAAGCTTGCAGAATTCATCTAAAACTAAGTGTAATCAATTAACAAGAGCAAATTTAAAGAAATCAAAGACAATTTCAGTAAAAAACAAGCTGTAAAGCTTGAATTATCTTTATTCATGAAGACAAAGGTCACAGCAGCAGCTCCTCCTCATGCTCCTGCAGGCAGTCCCAGCTGCTTTTCCCCTCGGTGCTTGGCCCTTCCCGACTCATTCCAGCTGGGGCTCTCCCAGGAACATGCCTGGAACCAGCACAGTCCTGCTGGGAGCAGACCAGGGCAGACCCAAACCAGAATGAGTTAGAGAAGACCCAGCCGAAGCTTTTTTCCCCTATCGCAAAGGCACCACTTAGTTTTTCTCTTATTTTTATTCTGTGTCTGTCAATAGGGTCAGAAAGTTTTAAGGACAAATTTAAAGGCAGAAGAAATTTCCATTGTCTAAAAATTACTTTAAATGCAGATGAACATCACTTTTCTATTCTATTTTCATCTCTTTTCTATTCTACAGTGTGGGCTTTTTCACTCTTTCTCAAGATTTTGTGTCAAACAACCTACAACTATTTAATTACTCTGCCCTCTACATTGAGAGATTCTTATTTCTCCATCCTAAGGAAATATTTATATGGTTCTCTATGTACTCCCAGATTTGGAAACTCCTCTGACAACTATCATGCTTCCTTAGGAATCTGGTCTCACAGGGACTTGTGTTCACTTTGAACATAAAGAAAATTGATGAATTTTTAATGATCAGTTTAAAGCATTAGGAAAGAGGGCCACTTCAGGCTTTGTTGGTAGATTTCAGTACAAGTCTTTTCTTCCGAGAAGGAATTGAGGTTTTTCCTGGTATTGTAGATAATATATCATATCTTGCACATAAGCCAGATTTGATCACGGAAGACAAAAGACATCACAGAAGTGTAACAGAATCATTATAAATCAAAGTTGTGACTCAAGCTAATTTTGTGGATCCTGGCACTTTGATGCAAGTGTTGCACACAAAGGGAAAGTATCTTGGGAAGTGCTTTGGCTCTCATTTGGCAATCTCTTGGCTTGAAGCAGATGGAAAAAGGTCACTGACTTGAGTTTTTTCAAAGCTTTTGTTTTTAAAGGCATTTATGCATTCTAAAATATACACAAAATAATTGCAATAGAAATATTTTGAACATATAAAAATATATATTTTGAATGAAATATGAATTTATACATCTAGAGTTTTCTTCTGGAAAAAAAAGAAGTCTTCCTGGACTAAAAAATGCTTTTATTTGCCTTTGGAGTTATGAGAGTTAATTGTGTCAGTTATCTAATAGTTATCATCTAGTAGTTGTTATTCCCTCCTGAAGGGGAGCCCAAAAAAGTTTGAAGCTTGGTAGTAGCACCCAGGACATGAGGGCTGAAACTACTTTTTCCCCCCCTCAGATAGTATGTCTTTCATGTTATTCCGATGCATTTTTTTGTTATGAAAATATATTAACTCCATCTTACATAGGATCCAATTCACAGATCTATAAGTAAATTTACATTTTTTATTACTGGGTTTCCAACAAAAAAATATATATTTTCTACAAAAAAGTGATGACCTTGGAATGATACGTTTCAAACGATCGATACACAGAAGTTTTTTTAAAAACTGTGCAAAGATTTACTTGCTGTAACAAAAACATTGTCATATCAATAATATAAATTCATATTAAAAAACTGCAAATGCATTTTGGTTTGTATAGTGCATAGAGACTCCAAGACCAAATACAATAAAACAGGATTTAGGTAAGGGAAATCTTTATCAGTGTTCAGCCCTCAAGTCAATCAGTTTACACCTCCATACTGCCCATTGCTTTTCATTTGGGCTTTAAAAGTTCTACAAATTTTATGTTACAAAATAAAGCGTTAATAGAAAACAAACAAGAAAAAAAGCACAGGTAAGACTGTATTTTGCCCTCTCTTCCAACAAAATACCCCATGATAGCCTTTCTGATATTTCTGAATCTGTAAAAGCTGAAAATTGAATTTAATACCATTTCTCGTTTCTTTTTTTTCCTTTCTCTACTTTACCTTTTATTTTACGCACATTTTCCTCTTGAAAGAGGAATGGCCACTTGAGACTGTGCAGCTGAGGAGACGGCTCCTCTTTTCTCTTGGCTAGGGAGCTTGCAAACGCTGCCTGATTTCTCTTACATTGTTGCTGGAGAGAGGAGCATTTTTGAGGAGTATACTTTTCCCTTAAAAAGGCTACTAACGTCATCAGTGGGTTTCCATTAGCTGTGTAATTTTTGTTTTCTGAATATATAATGCAATTAATTGGTGAATTTCAAATTACAATAACTAGCACTCCTATAGCAAAATGTTGAGTCATAACAGCAGTATTGCAACTGCACATAAAACACAACAAATGCTCTGCTGATTTATCCTATTACCCTGAAAACTTTAGTTGCCCAAGACTTTCTCTGTTTGGGTGGGGACTTGTTAAAGAACATGCTACAGGAAACAGGACTGTCAACAAGACCAAAGACCAACTGTGTATTAATCCAAAAGTTGCAGTCATATGAACCATCCAGCCATACTTCCAAAAGATCCATCTTCTATACAAATTAAAATCCTAAATCTACTCACTTGTGGCACTCGCAGACTAGAGGGTAATTGTGCAAGAGTTGGGAATTAGTTCAGCTATATTCCTATATGGTACTGTCTCCTTTTTCCTTGTTTGCTTTCAGCTATTCTGAAGTATTGCTGTTGTACTTTACCTGCACAGTGTTTAAATGTTAAGATTATTTTGAATTACACCACAGTAGCAGAGCCATTTGGAAAGGCATTTTAAGGACATTCATATCTTAAATATTCAGAATATACCTACATTTCTCCTGGGTTTAAATGACTCTAAGCAAAAGTCAAAATAAAGTCATTTTATGGCTCTTCACGGTAAATTGTGAAACTGTTAATCTTTCATTTAAATAATGATAATGATTTCCCTTTCACCTATTCTTTGGTAAAAAATGGCTGTGTGTCACATTTGCCTAATCTCCTAGAAAAAGGCATTTTCTTTGGTGGAAACAATTTTTTGATGCTATGAGTTCTGCTTTATAACAAGTCTTCAATATTCACTTTTAGATAATGGGCCCATTTTGCAATACCCATCCGTTCAGTGAACGCAAAATTAGTCCCAATTTAAGGCACAAAAATCAAACAGATCAGTCATAAAATAACTGCAAGCATGGTTGCATGAAGATTGCCTTTTAGTAGCAAAAGGCCAACATCGATCTTACTGACAGCAAAGGTCTAAATGCAGTATATCAGAATACAATGTTGTCTCTATAAAATTAATATTTTCACAGCCATTTTAAAAGCATCTTATTTCTCACAAGTATAGAGAAGTTTATGTAGACACACAGGGGATGTATAAAATGCATAGCTGCATACATCTTCTGAAGCTTTGTAATGGTAGCACAGCATTCCACTTCTGAATCATGCTTAAATCTGAATTAAAGAAGAAAAAGCATATTACAACATGAATTATTTTTCCTTCCCCTTATTTGTTTGAAATTAAACTTTCAGTTGCATATTTATACGTGGCAAAAAAATTTCAATGGTCCAGTTTGAGAGGTGTTTAGGTACCTGCTGAAACTGGATTCATAACCTGGTGAATCCTTAGTAATTCAGTAAGGGCCACGTGCCAAAATGACTTGATAAAAATGGGAGCCTGAATCCAAAACAGACTAAGTCCTTGCTGGTCTGTCACAGCAACCAACTGAAAGCTCAGTAACACGAGAAACAGGAGCAAACGCACTCTTGAAAAGGATTGTTCTCACTCCTTTTCTTATTTGTTACTCTCCATACGAGCTTTACCTGACAGTATTCTCCTCCCAGTCTGCAGCACACAGAGGGCATGGAAACAACCCTCCTGCAGGCGGAGGGCGTGCGAGGCGGCAGTGACACCAGTGCGGTCACTCACATCTGCGCCCCTCGCGTCACAGACGGCGGTGGCAGGTGCAGGGAGGAAGTGGCAAGGGGAAGTGGCTACTGGGCAGGACTGCTCCCCAAGGGGCAGAGCAGCCCCTGACAAGCACTTCCAGCTGGCAGGACTTGAAGGAGGCTGTAACTGAACGGCAAGGAGGGTAGGGAACCAGGGAAGCTCCCTGTACGGCTCCCACAGGGTTGGTATCTTCTGCTTTCTTCTACAACTAATCCCTTCATGCACTAAGCTCTGTCTTCTTACCTAGAGTCCTTTAATTCTTTGTTTTACATGCCTTGTAATGCCAAGTTTTCCCTACTTTGGGTTCTCCTCTTGCTATTTACTTGCATCCTTCCTCCATAACTTAACTCAGCATCCAAAATTACAGCTTGACATAGCAAGACTTCAGATACATCAGCTGTTCTTATGCATTTCAGCATTTACATTAGCATTCACAGAAGTGTTTCATGACTAGGAATCAAGTGATTAATTAGATTAATATGGGCCTTATTTTTTAAAGAGCTGAATGGATGTACCAAACTATTAAACTGCAGTGGTGATAATGATGGTAGCATTCAATTAAAAGGTGTTAGACTTACTCCCTTACTGTTATTAAGTCAGAAATGACTATAAGGACTACTACTTTTTTGTTTGTTTTATAAACAGCAATTCTACTACATTACTCCCACAAACAAACAAAAAAAACAGACCGGGATGGCGTAACGCATTTTACTGTCCTTTTAGACTGTTTAATGAAAAAGAAATCTTCAGGCTGTTTCATCATTTACTTACCTCCTTTCAAGAAGGGGTTTATATCCTCCTGTGCCTACTGCTGCTGCTGCTGCTTTCCATGCCATTGCTTTCTTCTGATTTACTGAAAGAAATTAAATTCCAAAACATCTTTCAGAATGCAGGATCAGCAGTTTCACAATCAAATCTAGAACACATCTAGAATATATTTGATTTTTTTTTCTTTTTATATATATCAAAGAGAAAAAAATTAAATATACTGACTTAAACAACTTTCAAACAATTCATGAAGGCTCAACACAAGAAGGCCTCAAAGTTTGGGGAAATGTTATAAGAACAGTTACAATAACTGCATTAGTATAGTGCTACTTGCTACTTCATTCAACGTGGGCTGAAAGTGTCATCTCAGATCACTGCTTCTTTTGAAGTATTGGCAATTCACTAACATGGTGCCACTCACAGACAAGACTTGGGCTAGGTCTGCAGTGGCAGGTCTCTCACACTGACAAATCACCACCCTCCGACCTGCTGTTGGATACACACCTGCCTCCTATCTATTTTCTGATGTGACATTCTAATGACACTTCATCAACCAAGCTCAACTGTATTACACAGCATCACTTAACACGGTGGAGCAGAAGTGCTCCTTTAGAGGCATCCCCTCTGGTTTACCAATCTAGCCAGAATTACATGATTTAATAGATTATTCTCATACGGATTTATCTAACAAGGTAGAACTCCATAAAGATCAATAAACTTATCAAACCCATGGCCTCACGAGCATGCCACATCTCATAAGGCACAAAAACATATCACTAGTGCACTATACTGTGTAACAGTTATAATACAATTTCAGGATGTTTATAAGAAGCAGGACTATGCAACACAAGCAGTTACTGGATTCTCAACTTAAGACATATCCCCAAACATTCCACAGTATAACAGGGTACTATATTCCCAAGATACATTCCCCTTATGGCATAACTGAACTACAGTTTTAAAAATGCTTAGAGAAGAAAAGCAAAGAAAAATATATAAAATACATTTTCCGCTAGCATTGAGAAGAGAATGGGGAAGTGAATACAGCACAGGGTAACAGAAAAGTTCACAGCAACAAGAAATTCAAAGGAAGGTTGGTACCACTCAGAGGGACAAAGCAGGATCAGCACAAGAGGGAAGAAGGGCTTGAGAGAGGGAAAGAAAGTTGGGGAGGGTTGGAATACACATAAAGAGAAAAGGAACTACTGAAGTGCATCTTAAAAGGAAATAAAAGGTAACAGAGGCCAAAGGAAATGACTGGGCTTTGGGGGTGGGTAGAAGGGGAAGGAAACACAGTTTATCTCAAAAAAAGGGAAGGTTAGCAAACCTTTCACAATGAGGTATTATTTATGCCCAACACAGCAAAATAATGCCAGCTGCCAAAGCTTCCATAACTGTATCTGAAATAGTATGTTTTGACCACATATTGGCAAAATTTAGATACAAGTTAACATGGGCAAATCATGACTGAAACATTCCTAAAAAGCTTTTCTGGAAAGCTTCCACCTGAAAATGATTAGTTATAATCATTTAGGCAAAAGGCTTAGTTATAGCATTTTTAGAATGAGTTTAGAGCAAGGTCACTTGGTGCTCTGACAATAAAAATTCCCAAACCATAAAATTAAGTATCAGGCAGAAAACGTTCTGCACCTTATGGAATTAAGAAGTCTTAAGGCCAAAAATAAACTGTACTTGCATATTCATAGGCAACCCTTACCACTGGTGTTAACAATAAGGTATAACTTCTATAGTACACTGGAGTATGCAAAAGAACAAATATTTAAATACAGAATATAAGTTCATTACTCACAGTTGCTCTACTTGTTCAAATTCTTTTTCATCTTCTGCATAACAGAAAAAGGATTATATAAAGCTTTAAATTTAACATACACATTAAATAATTCAAAGAGAGAATAATTATGTGCATAAAATAAGTGAAACGAAACAAAATCCTTGTTTGATACTATTTCTTTGTACTAAACTTATTACTCAAATTATTCTGCTCCCATGCCCACCTGGAAATACCTACAAGTTTATCAAGAACTTGATTTTGATCAAGCTCTATAAATCTGATTTTCTTGTACATTCCTGTATTTCACTTTCGTTTGATTCAATGCATCCAAGCTGACTCGCATACCTGTGCCTTTCAGCAACAAAAATTAGTGCATTCTGTTTTAATGCCTACATTTTCCTCCTTGCACATTTTCCTCCTCACACTCCCATGAAGACAAATAACGTTTGCTTTCATTCGTAAGCCTCCCACAAAGAGGTATAGCCTCCTAATGCCTTCTTTTATTCTATAAACAAAGTTAGTGAGGACTATGTCAGACCCTTTATGGGAAACTCATTTCATACTGAAAGCACTTCCTAGTTCAATTCAAGAGTCCTGTAGCAGATTTTAAAGCTTAAGTAATGCAATATTCTGGATACATAATTGCTCTATAGGAGAAAAAAATACAGAAGTAGCTACTAAACTGAACTTATATGAAGAGGTATGCACTGTCTTTTACTTTTGCCTGTAATTTCAAATGAAAAACTGTAAGGCACTAAATTCAATATATCACATTAAAAAAAGAAATCCTACCTGCACGCTTCTCTTTCTTTTTGGAATATATCTCACAAAGGAAAATAGCAGCTACAAGAACAACAACTTCAGCCAGGATTGCTAGAAATGGTTTGAGTGGCACCATGAAGGTGAGAACTTTAAGCTTCAGCTTTCCGCTACTTTTACCCAGCTTAAACACAGCCTCACACCAGTAGGCACCACCATCTTTCTTGGTGAGCTTCAGTATCTTGAGATGGGTCGTGTTGGCAGGTACTCGATCAGTTACATACTTGTCTGACAGCAAAGAATCATTAATGGCAATCTAAAAATAGAAAAATACATGAGGAAGGCTTAATGAGAACGTGTTTCATCAAATTATATTATCAACATTTGTAGTTTTATATCAAATTCTATCTAGAAAGTGCAAAATGAATTAAGAATAAATGTCACTTGTAAAGCGTACCTTTAAGGAAGGGACTTACCGTAGCTACTTACCCTACTACTAGGCACTTACTTTATAATCAGTGAAGGAAAATGCACTTTTAGGGAGCAAATCATCTGACCTACCTTGCTCAATCCATTTGGGGCGAGATACCTTTGACTGTGTTGATTCTCCACTGACAAAGACAGCCTTATACGTTACGATCTGATGAGCAGGGTTTACCACAGGACAAATCATACACTCCAAAGGAACTGGAGCTGGGAAGGGCCCTGCACTGGGAAATGAGTCGCCTCAAGAGTCGGCGCTGCGAGGGCAGTGCAACATTTTCCCTTCAACAGTGCAGGGGAGGTTGAACCTATTCACCCCCACTTCACGGACGCTGCTTCTCCCGGCAGAGGCCCAGAGCAAAGCGGCGCCGCTGCCGAGGCTAAGGGGGACCCTAGGAGGAGTGAAACTGCCGAACCAGAGCTTTCCACGGCCTTCAGCAGACGAGAGCCGAGAAGGTTACGCACTGGGCTCCTCCACAGCACGGCTTCTTTCAGGCCCAGCGCCTCAGAGAGGTGCCACTGGCTGGGAAACACACATTGCTTCGGAGGATAAGGAAGAGGAGGAACATGCTTAGCTTCCCCCACTGTAATCTCACTAACATCTACTCTCAAAAGCGTTCTGCTATGAGACTGCCTGCTATCAATGAACGAGCTTCAAGAGAGAGAGCTATTATTAATACAGGAAAAACAAATACCTCAAGATTAATCTGATTTGGTTTATTCTTATCTGTCTATAATTTTCTTCGGGAAGGAACTTGGGAAGAGAAACAAGCTCCCTTCTTCAAATACAAACCAGAATGCACCAAACACTACACCTTTATGATAACCAATACTTTCAAATGACATGTGACTTTTTCCATATTCAGAGGTTGATGGAAATGCAATTTGTAGGACCTACAGCCAGAAGCCATTACACCTTACAAATTGTTTGGACTTGTTTATTGTCATATTATTTTGTTTGCCAAAAAGACAGGAATTTTACCTGTTCACTTCCGTTGGTCAGATACCAGTTCCAAGCGATGGGAGTATAATTTGAACTTTTACACATCATTACAACTTTATCTCCTTCATAACTGATTATTGTTTTTTCTTTTCCTTCAATTTTTGGTACTAAAAACAAGTAGAAAAAATCAGCACGTAAGAGCTACAAGTTTTAACTACAATATTAATAAAGATCAAATGCATCTGATCCATTTCTTTTCCTTGAATAGCTCATGGATAGCTATGTCATTTGGGAATCATGATTTAATGTAGAGTCATTTCAGGCTGATGTTCTTTATACAGAATTTCTGCAGAAGGCCACAGGAATCCTGTTTTCAGTAGCCAAACAATCTTGAAAAATAAATGAGATTCAGATTGTGGCAGTTTTTCCCCCTGCCCTCTTCAACAGCTGTGAACTACATGTTTCAGTTCTACTGAATTTGAAATTAACTTTTTTTCTCCCCACCCCCCCCCTCCAATTTTACTCTATCTGCAAAACTGACAGATAACTATTAAGATAGCCATATAACTGGCTGTAATGTTATCAGCAAGTTGCATGTGCAGAGTATTCTTTTTTTTAAATTAAGACAAACTACATAATGAGAGAGTTGAAAGTTTTGTAGCTGCATATATTTTCTTTTCTGCAGGCATGAGTAAAAGCTTAGTCCTTCTTAAAATCTGCAGGGTTGTGCTGGGCAAGGATGGGGGGGCAGAAGGCAGGCGGAGCGGGGTGGCACACATCCAGGAACACCTAGCTCTTGCCTACAGGAAACACCTTTGCAATAGGTGGTTAACAGTAGTGCTGATTTTAGCCACTGCGTATAGTAAAAAGCTCTACCAACATGTTAGTCATCACTTGGAGAATCATTCTCACTGTATGAGAATTCTGACAGGAAGACTCAAAGCTTTCCTTCCCACTTTCTTTGCACTATTCATCTTGAAAACTGGCAAGATGTCACTTTGTAGCATCAGCAGGGCTGCATTTGACCTACACTATGCAACTCTCCCTTCTTGTAGTAAGTCAGCCAATTCTACACACAGAGCTCTTGAAAAAGCACCTTCCCTATTGATAAGTTCCTGCCCTCATTAAAATAGCTACTTTATGCTTTCAGCAAAAAAGGCTTCCTTTGACTTAAAATCAAAACAAAAAGAAAACTACAGACTTGCATAGCTGTTCAGCTAAATCTTACCCACATGTTGACAAGAAAAATACAGATTCATTTTTAGAGATGAAAAGGTCTGAATAAATTAGTACAATTCTGTCTTCCCTCAGTATTACCGGGTATTACCAGCTCGTCTCCCCTGGCTGAAGGTTTGAAAGCAGATGTCAGCGTTGCTATCTAAGATGTGAACATACATGAGAGAGTTTCCTGAAGACACACGATCAGGTACTCTGCTGAACAAAGCCAGCTTGCTGCACTGAGAATTACAGAGCTCTGCTTTCACTGATCAAATGCCTGCCTTGATTACTTTTTTTTTGTTCCCCCTCCTCCAAAAACTAGACAAGACAAGCAAAGGGGAATAGTTCCTGTACAAGCTGAAGGTTCTCAGCAGCCTTTAAAAAAAAAAAAAAAAAAAAAAAAAAAAAAAAAAAAGTCAACTAAATTTCACCTATTATCCATAGTGAAACTAGAACAGAAAAAAGGAGTTGCAGGGGAAGGGAACAGAAGGAAGATCCAGGTGCTCAGCTCTTCACTCAGTATGAGTGAAGTACCTAGTGAGGCATACGCTACCTGAGCGCACAGCATGTTCTTACATGCACTATGAAGATGTACTTGAGCAGTTATTTGTTGATTCAGAAATAACTGGTTTTTTTTTTTTTTCCCCACCAAAAATGTGCCTCCATTCTACCAGGCATCACTGGTCTTCTCTTGGCACCAAATCTTCTCAGTCCAAAATTTCAGAAATTACATGTCATTGGCTTTGCTTTTTAAATAAAAGATCTGAGACTCCTTTAAATGACTTTTGTTGTTGGCTGTTCCCCCTCCTCCACCCCAGAAAGCTGGAGGGACAGGGAGGAAAACAGTCCTTCCTTTAGACGAATGTATGCTTACTTGCTCCTTTGACTGTTACCAAATTTTGATAAAAAGTGCTCTTGAGTTTTTCTTTTAAAGTTTTTGTTCCCTCTCTCCAGGTTACAGAAATGGCATTTGATAGAGATTCCCATTTAGCTTGACTCCATTAGCCACTGCTTATCAAACTAAATTGCAGTTTCCATACTATCCAGAAACCCTATTAATGCAAGATTTCAATGGAAAAGTGAAACAATAAAATTTAACAGGACTTGCCTTGTAAATGGAACACAGCTTTGAATTCTTCTTCACCTTTAAGAGTACAACTGTAACTTCCCAACTCATTTTCATTTGTGACTGTCAATCTAAAATATAAGAAGTTTAACCGCTTTGCTCTTTTGTTTATAATTCTTTGCTGTTAGCCATCAGTAGTAGTTACAGAGAAGCCAGAATAGATCAGCAGTGGAACACAGAACATACATGGTTGAAACACTAGGATTCAGGTTTTGTGCAATCTAGAAACAGTGTGACATTTTTAGGAAAAAAGAACATGGTTGCTCAGGAATTTGAGCACCATTTTCATCCTTATTGCTCACTGGCACCCAGAGAAGACAAGATGTCTTTTAAGAAATATGATCCAATAGAACAAAATTTGATGTAGTTTTATCATGTGAAATTTTTAGCATGAGCTATGAAGGACATGAAACCCAGTAACTTAAACAGTCCACGCTTTCTCAAAGCCTTTCAGTCAATTGGTTAATATCAACACAGCACAGTCTTAAAGAACTGTCATCCAATAATTTGACAGCAGAGAAAATGCTGGACTCCATCTATCTCACAGGCACTTTGAAGAAAGTTTACATAGGTTGTGCATATGAAATAGCAGAACAGTGCTACAATATCCCCATCTTTTCACCGTAGATATTTTATATGGACATTACTGAGATTAAGAAACTGAAAATATACAGAGAACAACATGAAACTACCTGGTTAATATTAGGCCATTTACAGATTTTCAGAGTCCAACATTAAAAACGTATAAATAAAGAATATTCTCTACAACATTGCTAGAGACTACATCGAGGAGGAGATAAGAAATGCTTTACAACAACTTAAATATTCTTTTCTGTAAAGCTGAATCCTTCTTCTCTTTTCATTTTGTCAACAAGGTAGACAAACTGACCAGTGATGCCTTCCAGAGAGTCTTCCGAAAGGCATAGCTTATTGGGCAGAGAAAATGGTGAAAAACAGGGGAGTTAGTTAGTAATGCAGCAAGCAGAGAGCACTACTTCAACTACTGAACAGAATTACAGCCTGGAACAATCAGATCCTTATCCTATACTGCTGTCTGGAAGAATGCAGGTTTTTCCAGCACTAGAAGAAAGCAGGAGCTCTTCCTCCAGGCTCAGGGTAATTGCAGTCTTCCTTCTTTCCCTTCAGTTTTAATATGCTGATTACAGCCATCACTTCACCAAATGCATTTGGTTTCTACTCTTTTCCAGTATACGACATCACTAGGTTTGGGCTGCATGTAGACACATGGTATAATTCACCAGAACCTGCAAGTCAAACTGCCAAGGCGATTACTTACCGGATGCTCCAGCTATTTTCAGCGTTATTGATGTGCTTGATGGTTTCATTTCCCTTCTTCCAAGCCACTTGGACAATTTTCAAATGAGAATATTTACTCGCCAGGCTGCACGAGAGCTCAACATTAGCTGGGCTGTCCAAAGTGATATGTTTTTCCACAGGAGTACCAGAAATACCTAGCAAGGGTTTGGGGTGGGGGGGAACACACACACATCATTTTCATTTTAAAGGGAGAAAAGTCTGAAAGATTGTGTTTGAGATGTGCTTGATTTCAGGTGGGTATGATCTGTGATTCTTACACTTTCTGATGTTAGCAGAACTACAGTGCGAGACCATCAGCCTTTCACAACAGGTTTATAAAACATATCTAAGAGAATGGCTGAATTTGGTAATGGGCTAAAACACAGGCAGGCATTTCACTGAAAGCAAGACTGGCCTATGCTCCTGTGTCATTTAACCCAACTCAAAACATGTTAAGTTCATAGTTCTCACCAGAAAAATCAATACCTTCTCATTATGCTTACTGTTTAAGCCTTCTTTTTGATTGTACTGCTATTAAAAAAGCAAAATTTAGCAATAATGGAACAAGTAAATACTACTGAATTAAATACATATTAGTAAATACAAAATAAAAATATTGTAATGTAAATAATGTAAAATGTAAAATGTTAAAAAAAAAAAAAGCATTAGACTGGTAAATATCTCTAAGCATCTGGTATTCAGCCAGTTGCAAGTTTTCCTGGTACCTTGAATTTATACATATTGCCTTATTGCCAGTGAAATACTCACGCTGATACCGTAATCTTCAAACCTATTTATAAGGCCTTTGCCTTCTTATTCTTCTTATTAATAATTATTATTCTTATAGCATTACATATAGCAACGTGAAGACATTACCAAATAATAGGAAAACTGTCCCTTTTATGTCCTTTAACGGGTTTGCATATACAATATGTGCATAAATGGATAGTCTGTTTCAACAGCAAACAGTCATGCTCTGATTTCTATGAACATTTATGGAAAAAAAAAAAACAAAATAAAGTAAAAACCCACTCTGTACTCTCAAATACTAACGCTTCATTTGATAATTGAAATTTCCTTTTATGCCTTCCAGATACAGCTGTGGTTAATCCACCTGAACACACTACAAGAAATTATTATGGTCCCCACCCATAACCCCAGGCATATTCCTGATGGGCAAAAAATTGGACTGTTTTTCATAGTTTAAATCCTTTAAAGTACAGCTTGCTGGCTTACATATTCATGTTAAAAAAAAAAAAAAAAGAAAAATCTGCTGAGTGAAGTGAAAAGGCACAAGCTCCTCCTATAAAATGCTTTAGGCTTTCGGGGTTCTGGCAGAGACATTTGAAGTTCATGGAACAGCACACATTGAATGCCAAGTCCAAGATGAAATATTATAGAATCCACTGACCTGTGCTTAAGCTTAAAGGTGTAACACCTTGGTCTTTCACAGCAAAGCAAAACTGTAATACAGCACTCAATTACTAGATCCATTTATTCAACCTCAACAAGCAAGCCAAACATAACTCACCTTGTTTATTTTCCTGAGTTATCTGCAAATGAAATTAGTTTCACAGTAGTGCAAGTTTTTGCAGTCAGATTAAAAAGTGGCTAAAAACAGAATAGGTGCCATTTGAGATCCATTTCTTTCAATCTGCACTTTAAAGGAATGGAAAATGAAACCCTAATGTTCTTGGGGAGTAGCCATTAGAAAGAATGATACCTGTGACATCTGCATAAGCAGAGAACCACATACCAGGAATTCGCGTACCAGAACGAGAAACAGACACTACCTCATTTTTTTTGTTTATTTCTTCCAGAAGAATATAAGTGCTGTGCTATTATGCCCTTAAAATATCATTCCAATAATATTTTGTACAGAACTTCCGACTGACCTCCACAAATTAAAAGACTTCCCTAGGAGATCAATCTTCTAGTGTCCAGGAAGCTGGTTATAACTTCTTACTTGGCAACTCATAGAAAAGATTGTGTGCAGTCACAGGCATTCAATTTAACTGGAAGATAAAATGGCACACTTACCAGATAGGAGTATCTCATACACGACATGAGTGAAATTAGATGGCTTCACTTCAGCTGCTTGCTTCAAGTCTTGCGTGGTCAGATCTGGACCTAATAAGGTTGAGGGAGAAGTGAAACATTACGATCCTGCAGAGGTAGTCAGGAAGCAGAGAGACACTATGGTATTGTTACTGTTTATTTTTTGACAGCAGAGACTTTTCCAAAGGCTGATTCCTACAGAGATTCTTTACATACACCTTGTGTTAACGGTCAGAATTTTAAGAGTATCAGAGTTTTGTAGCCACTGTTACAGTGCCACTGGCATTTTAAGAGGATAGCTGCTGGCTTTTTAATATAATTATGAATGTTGAAAAAAAGTAGTGGAAGAATAGCTACCTATATTACAGACTAGTTCAGAGAGTCACCTATAGACTTTCTTTTCCTAAAGCCTACTGGCTGGTCTCTAGAACTGCATGAACAAAAAAAACCAATGCTTAAATATGACTCAGAAAATTAATTAAACAACAAACAAAAAAACAAAACCAAATAAGCACAAAACAAGGAAAATAAATGGGAGGACAGGCCATGGTTATTCTCAAAACCACTACAAGTTAACACAACCAGGGAGACAGAGGTAGTTATCTACTCCAGAGGAAACTCCACTGCATTTCATGGGCTATGCCACAATTTCATCAAAGTTTCTCACTGCTCTACAGAACTCCTCCCATACCGAGGGGAATTTCCTTCCCTGCACAAAAAAATAATTAAACACCATCATAGACTAAAAGATACTCAGTTCCTTCAGGAAAGAAGATTACATTTAAATGGACTTGAATGGCAAGCAAAATCCCCCTTCTGTAGCACTATGAACAGCACACTAGTCAGAGACCATCCTTACAAAGCTCTAAAAAGCATGGTAGAGCTATCAGGGAGGCAATAAGAAGCAAAAGACACAGCTGCTTCCCACCATTTGCCTCGTACTCGTGCTGTCTGCCTTTCAAAAAAGGACAGAAAAGAAAGTGAATAAAATACAGCTTTAACACGACATTTTAGGCCAGCTAAGAAAATATCATCTTTCCAAATCTACACAAATAACCCTATCACTAGTATTGTACTACCTTTATACAACTTGTCAGCAAACTGAAGCACATCTCTACAAGAAGACAGTAGAAATTATACTTAAAGATAGGGTCCATTCAGTACAATTACAGCAATTTAGAGTTTTTCCAGTTTCAATGACTATTTTCTATACTGCTTTAAGCACAACTTAAATGACCTTGATTTAATCAAACTGTTCTAGTATTATCAACTAATATGAATTTTGCATAACCACATTATGAACAAAAATCAAAATTTAATAATTTAACTTTAAGATGACATATGCCTGCTTTTACCTGATGTAGATACACTATGCCCAAATGGTGAATAATCTGAAATGCTCTCCCGAGTTTGACGGCTGACAATTCGTGTAGTTGTCATTGGCTCTGAAAGGTGAAAAATAAAGCTGTTATAAACAAATTTAATTTTATTTCAATTAAAATGATGAGACAGAAATAGAAGCCACACAACCACATGTGGTTTACATGCTTGCAAAATAGTTGTCAGGTATTTTATGATACATCTCAGAAATGATCTAAGCAGTGAGACAGAGAAAATAATTCCAGTTTTGCAGAAGGAAAAGAGCATCCTGATCACTACTGCACAAGAATGGAAAGGTCCCAAAGCAGGAAATAAAAAAAACAGAGGAAAGCAGGGCCTTGGCTTCAGTCCTCTGTGAGCACTGGGTGACAGAGTTGGTCCTTGCACAGTGGAAGCAGGATCTCTGAAAGCCTTAGAAGTCTCAAAATATTTCTTCTTCCATAAAATACTGAAATACATCTCAAAGTTAAGTAAGCTTAAGTTTAAGTGACATGACAAACTTTTGCAGTAGCTTTAAAAGGCCTAAATGATACATTTACTTCTGTTTCTTCTGAAAAAAATTCCAAAGATTTAATTAGTATGAAAATGTAAGCTTCACATGATGTTTAGGATGTATCCATCCTCCACTTTAGAGGACAGGGAAAAATATTATAGCTTTAGGTGTACATGAAATAAAATGATTACCAGCAGATGATTCATTAAGTCCAGCTGGCATTTCCGTCATGTTCCCCTGAGTTTGGCTGGCATCATGTGTTGTCATGGGTAGATCTAAAAAGAAATATAAAAGTGTTTAAAGAAATTCTATTCCTTCTCAAGGGAACCAAGTTAGAAATACCTAGTTCATAAAATTGATTTTAATAGAACCCCCTCACCTCAGCCTAATACCACCTAAATTCTCTCCTTCCCCACCTAAATTCTTAGTACATAGAGCCAGAGTTCTAAAAAATTACTTTTCATCAGCTGAATTTCAGCCAGTTTAGTTTATTTTCAGCAACAGAAGATTTGAAAGCAGAGGTAGTATCTTTTATTTGACCTCTGTAATGAACTGAAAGAGAGCTTCTTTGTTCAGGTCTGTTCTATAAAAAGACAAACATCTTTTTTCCCCCCATAGTAAGCCTAGAGTTAGACAAAGACCTTCTCTAAGTTATGTCAGTAGTCTAAAAAAATTTGCTATCTTTACTCAAATCCTGTCTTGTTGGTGGGCTTAGAGTATCATAGATTAATACCAACACGGACTGGCAGATTCAGCAATAGTGCAAGGACTCCATTACAGCATGACACCTGCCTGTCCTGTGTTTTGACATAACAAATCCCCTTGCCATCCATTATCCCTCTGACAAACAAAGCAAAAGGCCTCACTAGCCTGGAACATGGGTTTCATTGTGAAATCAGGATCACAGTTTCCACATTCTAGCTTCCTTACCATCATTGCAAACCTACTTTTGCTCCTGTAATACAGTTTTTCTAAGAGTCAGGCAAGATTCCAGGGTTTTGCCTTATGTCCTCAATTGGTGAAAGGACAGTGGGGAAAGAATAACAGGATTTGTTTAGTTGGAGTAAGCTGTGCATGAGTATGCCCTCTTGCATTAACAATTCATGGCCCCTACATGATTTATGAAGATGAAGATTCTTTTAGCTTCCTTTCCCTTCCCTAATATGCGTGGTTCAGGATAAATGTTATACCCATATACATTTAGATATGCCAGGACACAGTCTACTGCTATAGAATTTGCAGTGGGTTTTGCTGTTCCTCAGTCACAAAGCAATCTCACACAAATAACTTACATGATTTGACCAATATTTACCAAGCTGTACTTGTAGCTCCCCTGACCCACTCCCCCCAAAATGTTTTAAAACCCATACAGTCATAATAAAAGCCAGGAACCGTCAATAAACCCTACTGAATAGTCAAGCTTGACAGGGGTCACTAAAGCAAGGAAGGCTATTACACTTCTGATATTAAGGATAAGGTTGAAGAAAGGTCTGAATTTTACACCTGTGCAGCATCTTGAGACATTCTAAGGTTGTCACAGCTCACCTGACTTCGTGTCAGCTTAGCAGACCCATCACCGGCACAGTAATTAAAAATCTTCCAGGATGATAAATTTAGAAGGTACCAGAGCCAAGCTGTACAGCAGCTCCGTTACCCCTCTGCAAGGAAGCCAGGGAACCTGCAGTACAGTTTGCACACTAATAGAGTTCTCATCTTGGCTTTCTTCGTTGGGCCACATACCAACTGAAAACAGTCGAGGAATGTCATTTCTAGGCAGAGTTGCTTCTATATCTTAGCTTATATGTGACCATATAGAAACCTAGGTAGTGCAGAAATAATGCTATATCTTTGTCTTGTCCTCTCATATGCTGCGCTACATAAAAGACCAAGACAAACCACTGCTAGATGATCAGCATCATCAATGCAGACAATGATGTACGTAACTTCTCAGAAACTATTGGCTCCAGGCTGAACGCCTATTGATTAAACCTAACACAAATCCATTATAAGTGATGAACTGCTGGGTTCTTGTTGTCCTGGTCTTTAGGGAGAAAGGAACAGAAGAGAGCATAGAGTTTTTGTTTTTTTTCCTCCTTTCTTTTGCTCCCTACCGGTCATTATTTTAGAGATAAAGAGGGGGATCTGTTGTACTTATTATCTTCAGACTTTTGTTCATGCTTTGAAGTCCTACAAGCAGCCTGGCTCACTTAACTATCTTTACAAGAATGCAACTGAGGAAAGTACCAAAACAGGAAAAGTCTGCAACTTGATTCAATTTAGCACCATTAGTGTTTCAATGAATGTCAATTAATTTAGCAACAGTTATACTCTGTGCAAGTGCAGAAGGCATTCAGTAACATCTGAAACTGTCTGCCTGGCTGGAGAACATCATGGTGCCCCTGTTACAAGAACAGCTGAAGTTGTGAGCTCTCATTAGACACCAGGGAACCCAAATGAGGGACCCTAAACACTCCAATTAAAGTCCTTTCTTCAGAACAAACCAGAAAAATCCAACAACGAAGTCAAGTCTATAGGAAATGAGGCATTTCCTCTGCTCTGCAAGTCACGTACGGCTTCACGTACGGTTAGAAGATTGCATGTGGTGGGATTGCTTTTCTTACGTGAGTTTGGCAGCACATGGTGCAACTAAGCTAGAAAACTAAGCCAGGTAGCTAAATGAAGCAATAAGCTCTGAAGAACATGTCTTGGCATTTAGTATTTACCCTTTCTTTACCCTCAACTCAACATAGAATACAAGTCATGGTTATTTGTTTTGAAAAATTCAATAAACAGTTACAAAGGCTTAAAAGACAGAGTTGACAGAATACAAAATTACACAAGCTACTTATTCCACAGTAAAAAGTAGGAAGCCTTTTCTCTTTTGGTATCTACCTGAGCAGCAGCAGGATGTCTCTAGCCTACCTACGAGCAGAGCAGGCGCCTTGCGCACAGTACTTCCTTAGGTCGCATTTAACCACAAACATTACTTCCGTTACAAGAAACATGCTGGTTTGCAGGTTCACTTCAATTTCATTCCTCACATCTCCAGAATACATCTTGTTTCTAGACTTCACTAGAAGGCAGTTTTAGTACATCTCCCTCCAAGGTAACGTTAGCTTCCCTTTGAAGTTGCTAGTTGCTGTGTTTGGTCCTGACCGAGTTTTTGTAAATTATTAACTAACGGAAGAATAAAATAACCTTCCTCACATTTAAGACTGCATGGAAATTGCAGCTTAAAGCCTTCCCACTTACCGGAGCTATTTCACATGAATATGGAAGGGTTGATACAAACATGAAAACGAAAAGCCTTACTTTACACAGATAAAGGGTAGAAATACAGGTGACATCGATTACTAATATCTAATTAAAACTAGACATAGTACTCATCACTTGAGACAGACAGAGATGTGGGGAAATTACTCCACAAAGAGGAATTTTATGGCAGGAAAAGATATAATTTCCCTCATGGTTTTGCATAAGTGCACTCTGACATTTAGCATTGCTTCAGTGACCGCTGGGTATAACTCTTGGTAGTAGAAGTCAGCAGTAGAAAATAAATATCATTATGGCTTACTTGTCATGATGTGACTGACAGTTTCCCACAAATATCAGTCCATTTATAGTAACAAAACCTTTTCACTGATGGAAGAAACCTTTAGAAAGGACTTCTAAGTAAACTTCTCTCTCATCCACACACACATACATATATATACACTATTATGTATGTAGTATAATAGTCTGCATGTCTCAAGCTTGTTGAAACTAAGTTTTCTGCCTTTTCATATAACACAGTAACTCCAGGAAAAAGATAACTCCAGTAAAATTTTATCGTCAAAGAGGGAGCAGTATTCAGAAAGTGGCACAGAGGCACCAAGAAGTGTGCAACTGCTCAGCTGCAGCTGCACACTGAAAACAGAGCGCAGCCACTGATGGTTAATTAAACTCTTAACGCTAATGGCCGTGTACATACAGTGCGCAGAACTTCTGGTCTTAGCAAAAGACGCTCCATTATTAGCGCTCTGCACAGCAAACATCGGCATCCTGATATTACTTCCATTGCTACATATCAAAAACAGTGATTAACAATGAAATGTCCAAGTTTTATAGATGCTTTCCTATCTCCTTACGAGCGGCTGGCCTGCTCTTGAACCACAGAAACCCACCAGAGACAGAACACTGCCCATATGCTTGAGTCCCCTTTCCTTCATGAATAATTTAACCGTTGCTTTTAAAAATACCGTCCAAAATCCTCCAAAAAGCATTCCTCAAAACCCACAAGGCATACTGATATTTTACTTAAGCAATTCACTAGTGCAGAACATATGAGGTTGGGAATCGTAAGCCTTAATAACACATTATTTGACTAAGATAAAGCAACAACTGCACACTACGCCTTGACTCCAAGTCCTACAACTGCGAGCTGGGGACGCCCCTTCCCTCTCGGGAGGCAGAGGCGCGAACTGAGCGTGCGGGATTTCAGCACCACTGCAGTTCAGCACGGGGGCCGAGGCGGCCAACGCGCAACGTCCCTCCCGGGCCGCCGCACCCGACCCGCCTCTACCTGTCCCAGGCCGGCTGTCCTGGCGCAGAGGAGCCCCCGAAGCGCCAGGGCGCTGCCCGGCCGCGCTCCCCGCGCCATCCCGCGGGCCCTGCCCCGTCCCCGCGGCGCGCAGGGCGCTTTAC
>VZSV01000003.1:6720684-6750521 GCA_013398735.1 Nothocercus julius
CTGCGGAGAGGGAGGGAGGGACGAGGCGAGCAGCGGAGGTTAATGCGGCAGGGCGGCGCCGTTGCCGCGTGCCCCGAATTAGAGCCTTCGCGCAGCTCGTCACCGGCTCACAGAGCACCTGGGGGGCTGCCTTTTTTGTAGCGCTGCAGAACTGCCCCCGAGCAAAGCCCTGCGGCGCCGCACTGCCATGGGTCTCCCTAGCGAAGGTCTCCGGGCAAGAACGAAGCCGCCTTGGCCCCGCGCGGCGGGGTTACGCGGGGGGCGGTGAGCGGCCGCGGAGCTCCTCGCGCACCCCCCGGCGCGGGCAGCAGTGCCTGAGCAGCACCGTTTGCAGCCGGCGCTTCTGCGGTCTCTGCCTAGCACGTGGAGCCTCTGGAGCCACAGCTCAATCACTCAGAATATCTCCATGGGTGTGTGCATAATGCACACTATATGGAGTATATCCACATATGTATATAGTAACAGTGTGCGTATGCGTACATATATCTATGTATATATATAGTTGGTGTTCACTTTTGCACTGCAAAATCTGGCAAGGTGGCATTCTCTGACAGAGGGTCTCCCAAAGAGGGCAGAATTTGCTGCTGCTTCCATTTTGTCGAGATACAGTTTCATCAGCTGATGCAGAGGTTGACTCGTAAGGTTTGCATCAATAATGCAGAAAGGTCACTGCAACTAAGCCTTTAAATCATCTTAGTTCTCCCATGCTGGCAGAGCTCTAGGAGTTTATGCAGAGCAGGAATAAGTCAGGTGCCCTGCATACTGATATTTCAGCATCATATGTGTTCATGCTACCATGCATGCGCTGACCAGAATAGTCTCCTTCAGATCAAAATTTTCCATTATAAAGTATCCCAAGGAATACAATCAGTGGCAGAGGACTGGGAATAGAGCTGGTTCCTTAAGGCCACCTGTGTGGTAGAGAAAGGCTATGTGGCACCACATGCAGAGAGCATCTTCCCTGCTGTTGAAAGAATAGCACCTGGCATACCTGCAAGCCAGTTTATCTCAGGTGCAGAAAGTAGGGAGTCATACGCGTGGATAAATAATGAACACGCAGTGATACAGCTGCAGCTGGAAATGCACTGCTTTTACAGTGAAGCTACAGCCTGCAGTTTTGTGGAGTTGTCTGAGAGAGAGACGCTACCAATCTGCTTGAAGAAGAGACCAAAGGCACAGCATTGGGTTAATCTGTCAGCCTGCTACAACCACACGAAATGATGGAATTAAGAGATGAAATCCAGTTCAGGTAATGCTGTTTAGAAATGGCAAAAGATCTTTGTCTTTTAATGCAAAAAAAAAAAAAAGGCTGGAGTTTGGAAGCTGATTTATCTGAATCTGTTAGGCCTGAAGAGACAAATGTCTTTGAGAGGAAAAAAATGAGGGGGTGTGTGTGGGGGAGAGGTAGCAGCTATCCTAAGGTATGCAAAGACTGCTTTTCAGTTCAGGTCTTCAGTTCAGGATAGCTCTCTCTAGAAGGGGTGGACAGATTAATGCTGGGTAGAAGGGTATGGTTAAGCTCTGCCAGAATGGAGCCGATACAACAGTCCAATCGGGGATGTAGCTCAAGCTTTACTATGTAGTGGAAACTGCAGAGGTTCTGGCAGAGATGCCTCATTTTGACTGACTTTACGTTATGTCCTGTGTAGAACCGTAGCTTCTCTAAAGCTGTTTAGAACTATATAGCTTCTACCTTTCCTGCCAAGTCATTTTGGATGGGGTATTAAAGCAACTTGGAGATGTATGGAGTAGCTTGGCAGGATTCCTTCTCAACTCAGGGCTTCTTCAGGGCTTGTCATCTGCTAACGGTACCTCCCATGCTTATGGGATGAGCAGGCAGGAAAAAAGTACTGAACTGTTTCTCCATGGGCCATTGTTTTCTGATACTCATGATTATGTCACGGAAGCCACAAAGCAATGAAAGGGGGAAGACTCCAACAAAAAGTAGAATTTACAGAAACTAACGAAGCAAAGAACCAAACAGACGTGTATTTATTACTCTTATAATAGTATGCTAGCACTAGAGTCTTCCCCAAGTAGCACTGTGGGATTTGTTCTATTATTATAGTAAGAGATTTCAGAAATGGTAACATTACTAATAACAAACTATGAGGAAATAATGAGAATACTTTTAAAATAAGTCTCATATTTGCTCTATATTTGGAAACAATGATTGGTGAGCAATAGGAATTCCAGGTAAATATTTCTGTTTAAACTTTGATAGGACTAATCTGTTGCATCTATAAACATCCAGAGTACTTTTATCTTCTCTCTCCAGCTAATCTTTGCTGTCCTGTCCAGACAGAAACCTTGTTCTCACATGGTCATAACTTGGAAAATGGGATAGTTGTAGTGGAACAGGGACTTGTATCTTGAACCTTACCCTCAACTGTGAGAAAACTTTTATATTAAGTAAAACCTCTAATTAAAGGGAAATGGCTAGCTTATTCATTGACAAGGTCTCTTTTTTTTTTTTAGTATGATTTTATGGCAGAAGCAAAATAAATGGAGCTCTGAAAATATCTGTGACATGTTAATTAGTAGCTGAAAAAAAATGCATGTGAAATTCCTTTGTACTTTTGCGGCACCTGTTGTCCAAGAACCCTTTGCATGTTCAAAGCATTGCTGTTCATTTCTTTCTGTTAAAAACTAAAATGGTAAATTAACCCAGCACTTTTCCCTGGCTGAGGATCTGCTTTTATAAAGTCAGCCAAAGTGTGAGAAGACAACTAATGCACATGTGCAAGAAGAACAGGGAAAAGGAAGAAATAGTCAAAATGGTTGAAAGGCTCCTGAGGTGGCAGTTCAGCTCTGTGTCAGAGACGGCGCTCCCTTCCTTTCAGTTGCTGAAGCTGAGCCATCAAAACCCTCTTGCGGCTCTCAGTATGTTTTTGTATCGTTTAAGGAACTTGAAAGAGGAGGTAACATTTGTTTATAGATGAAAAAGTAAGAAATGAGAAGGCATGAGAAGAAACAGCATGAAGTATGAGAAACATTTTAGAATTAATTGAGAACTGAGCCTTGAAAAGCCAGAGTTTTAGGGATTATGTGCTGCCAACATGCGGGCTGCTGTCAAAAAGATATGGTAGAGGAAGTGTTTTGTGAGATCTAGCTGGGTCCCTGTTCTGTTGCAATAAAATAAAAAACACTGTAGGCTACGTGCTTCCAAAAGCCAAAGCAAGGAATTGCATGCAAGACTACAAAAATGAATTTTATTGGCTTCATCAGACATTTATCTTGTGCTCGCTCTCTCTGAGGGAGTTAACTAATTCACCTCTTGCCTGCATTGAGGGTGACAGAGCCCTGGCACAGGCTGCCCAGAGAGGCTGTGGAGGCTCCTTCTCTGGAGATCTTCCCAACCCGCTTGGACGCAGTCCTGAGCCACCTGCTCTAGGTGACCCTGCGTGTGCAGGGGGGTTGGACTAGATGATCTCTAGAGGTCCCTTCCTACCTTAAGCATTCTATGATTCTATGATTTGAAATTACATATTGGATTATGCAATCAGCATACTCTGCAATTGCATGATCTGCAAATTCTGCGTGCTCCTGAAGGGCTGTTAGTACCAGTATCTCCTGTCACCTCTCAGAAGGCAATTTGCAAGATTAAGCCTATGGCCTCTATTAGAAATTTTGCCATTTATCAAATGTTCAATGTCACTGGCTAAGAGCTGAGTTGTAAAAGAACAAAAATTTGAGCTGTTGTGCTTTAGAAACATTTCCTAAAAATCTTAACGTGTATGATGCGCAGGTTGTTTGAAAATAAGGTTTGATGTTGAGATCCATTATGTTGCTACCAATACCACTTGTTGGCACCAGCGATACTGCTTTATATGAGATACTGTCTCAGTCATTATAGTGGGGGGTTGATTTTGTGCCGGATTACAGTGCATCCGTGGGTGGCGTGAGGCTGCTCTAGAAAGGCTTCGCTCGCGTGTCAAGCCCGCTTTAATCAGAAACTGCCGACCACAAGGCCAGCCAAGAAAGATTTTTGGCTAACAGTTCTTTTTTTTTCCCCCCCCTTCACCGAAGCCTGAAAAAAATGCGACCTTTTTAATGGAAAATAAAATTTTAAAAAATAACGTTTTGTTTAAAATGCAAGTTAGATTGAAACCTTATGTGCAGGAATATAAAGGTTTTTCTACAGTCTGTTAGTGAAATGTAAAAATGAACTTACTGTGTTACCAACACCTGGCACCCTATCGCGGGGTTTGCTTTGCTAGCTCTTGCTTCAGACGGTGCAGAATGTCTCTAAATGTCCCAAGCAAGGCCAGATTTTGAGAGATGCCAGAACGTTCATTATAGTCGTGTGGAAAAAGCAAACCAGCCTCTAATCCGAAGCAGCAACCTTCTTTCTCAAATTGTATTAAACTGTATTACTGAAGACACACAGCCTCACCTGTTCTGATATCAAGCAGATTGCCTCTGATAAGTCTTTCCTTTTCACGACTTCTGCATTTCCCAAGTTGAAAACTCTTAAAAGTAAACTTAAAAGTAAAATCGTTTGGTTGCAAAGCTGAAAATGATAGGAGGC
This sequence comes from Nothocercus julius, assembly GCA_013398735.1. Classification (NCBI taxonomy): domain Eukaryota; kingdom Metazoa; phylum Chordata; class Aves; order Tinamiformes; family Tinamidae; genus Nothocercus; species Nothocercus julius. Next base: position 6,725,216 of record VZSV01000003.1, read on the forward strand.
CTGCTATGCTATGAACTGCAAAAGTGTCCTCTGCCGCGCTGCGGTGCTTTTTTTGGCTTGTTGTTATGAGAGGTAAGTGGGAATATTAAAGAGTCTGGCGAGGCTGAAGGCCCCTTTCTCCTGTTCAGGTATGGGGCTTCTGCTCTAGAGGAGTCCCCAACACCGCCTGCTTCCTCTGGGGGTGGGGCAGCGCTGACCTGTTTTGAGTCTATTGTGGTTTTTTTGGTTATAGCTCATATAAACGCAGTTTCTCTTTTTGAATTTTTTTTTAACGTGTTTGTAATGCTGAAAATTAGTCTCAAAGGACAACGAAGACAAATAACCAGTAAACTGGACTAATCGTTATTGATTATATTCCTGGTGGAGGGAATTTAATCAAATCTGGTCACTTAAGTTAAACAACAGTCAATATATTTATTGGTCTACTTCAGGAAGCTGTAGAAAAACTACTGCTAGTAGGATCCCATCACTTTTAGCAATGTTTTTCATTTAATTTTTATGCATTATTTTTGAAAAGAGATCCGATTCTTCTCTGAAATCGCAGGACCCTGGGAGTGGGAGCTTTAGGGTGGGTGGAGGGAAGGACCGAAGAAGTTTTGATACAATCTTCAGCACCACAGAGTCGCCCGGGACAAACCTGAAGAGCTGAAGCGGGAAGAGCTGTGCTGGTGTTTGGTAGCATCGTAGCGCCCCAGCATTCAGGGCCACACAGGGGTGACCCCTGTTCTCATCACATCAGCGGCTGAGACCTCAGTCCATAGGCACTAGGAGACCTAGAAGTAGTCACTGAGTGAATGGGCACAGTTACCCTCCTCAAACTTCAGAATTCGGTTACGTGTTGGCAGCACCAGCGACGGCACGAAGACAACTACGCCACAGTGTGCAAGCTGCAGGATACCTCCGTGCTGAAGGGAAAACTCCATTTCAGGATGCACCACAACTCATAGCTTCTCAGAGACCCAAATATAGTCTTTGTGTAGCAGGTACTACAGTATTGAGATACTCCCTGCAGTGGTTCATACTCAGAATTGAATGGCTTGTACTTTAATAGAAAAGTATCTCGGTCTGCAGAGAGGTAGTCCTGGGTGTTTTTTCTTTCGGTAGGAAGGACATTCTAAAACAAAACAGCCTGCAAACATTTTTAGTTTAGAAGGTACAGTTTTAGTAGAACATTTTTAGTTCAGAACCTGATTGTTTTTCGCTCTGCAAATATTTTGTTTGGAGCAGAGGAAACTGTGGAAAACGTAGTGCTTAGAAAAGGAGAAGGAAAGCCACCAAAACTCCTAGAAGTTGTCTTATCTGAAATAAGAAGGAATATCAAGAGTCATATTTTTCATGTCTAGAGTTTTTGCAATATTTATTTGTGCATAAGCATTTTCACTTTTAGACTTTTTCAGTCTGGGTATATGATGTGATCCTACAGTTTTTCTGATGCCTAAAGTCCCACACTGTAAACAGTGATATGCGATATGGGATGTGTGAGAGAGGAACTACAGGGGTATCGTACAGCTTGGGTATCCTTTGGTCCTGTTCCTAGATAAATTTTACCTGACACTGCTAATAATGGAGATAAAATATCTTTTTCACTTCAATTTATGTCCGTTGAAAAGATTCAAAGATAAAGTTCTGAAGGTGACTTTTAAAAAGAGGTTTTGACCTTGGAGGCATTTCCACACAGGTTTTATCTGCTTGTGATATAACTTCTATGCCTATACTCCGGGGGGGAAAATAAGTACATTTTTCTGTGAAAGTAGCCCAAAATAGATCAGTATGTGGTATGTGAATTTCAAAGTGAAAAGAATGGCAATTGGTATGTTTTACTTTTAGGTCTGTCTCTGCAGTTGTTAATTGCAGAAGTGTTACCTGAGGGGAGAATAAAGGGAGGATGCGGCCAGACTCTTCTCGGTGGTGGCCAGTGACAGGACAAGGGCTAATGGGTATAAGCTGAAACACAGGAAGTTCCATCTCCATGTGAGGAAGAACTTCTTTCCTGTGAGGGTGGCAGAGCCCTGGCACAGGCTGCCCAGAGAGGCTGTGGAGGCTCCTTCTCTGGAGACCTTCCAAACCCACCTGGATGCCCCCCTGTGCCCCGTGCGCTGGGTGTCCCTGCTGGAGCAGGGGGGTTGGACTAGATGATCGCTAGAGGTCCCTTCCAACCTCAGCCATTCTGTGGTATCACAGAAACACAGAATCAAGGTTTGTTACCCTACAAGTGCCAGAAGAAAAAGCCTTTTTTGCTCCTTGTTCCAACTTCATCTTGTTTCACCTACGTTTGGTTAGCGAGCCACTGGAACCCACAGTAAGCCATACTCTAGAGTTGCCGTTTAGAGCAACTTAAAATAAAACTTCACTATAATAACTATATTTTGAATAACTCATCTGCAAGTTAGAAATAGTAATGCTAAGATTGCTTTTTTGAAGAAAAACATTTCGATTCAGTCTGGTTTTAAGTAAGTCATAGAGGAAAAAGCATAAGTAATAAATTATATTATACGTCAGTAAGACTTCAGACTTACAATGCAGTAAAACTAAGGGTTGCATAATAGCTGGAACAAAAAGGTTTCCGCAAATGATGTAAAATGGTTTACTGAGATGATGTTGGGTCATCCTGACTGGTTAGATAGTCTATATTCCTCTGACTGACTTCCTCTATTATTTGAAAAAAGTCTGTCAGTGTATTTTAATGTGTTTGTATGGACCCTACTCCCATGCTTTGTAACAGTGAATGTGGTTACCCTCACGTCAGCCTTTTGGGTGATGTTAACTGCACTGGAACACCAAGTGGCTTACCTGAGCCAACCCAGGAAAAGTGCTAATCCTTCCCTGCTCTTTCCTAGCTCGTTCTTCCCTATGCCAGATTACTTTTGATTCCCTGGGATAAAGTGGAGTTTGGCTGGGTAGAAAAGGCTACTTGTGCACTGAAAAGGTTAGGGAGTGGTGGCATTCCCTGATGACTTTATTTTGTTATTCCTCTTTCCTTTAAAGAGCCCTGCCCTTTGCAGACAACGCGTTTGGACTTGGCTATGGAAGAATTGGAAGTGCCCCCTATCATACCTATCACGGATTGCCAGGTGCATCCAGGGGTGCAGGTGGCTCTGTGAATAGGGTCACCCTCATGCAAGCAAACTTTCCTGTGCTTTTATATGTTGACATTATGTTGGAAGCTGGATTTCAAGTACAAATGGCCTGAAAAAAATGGCCTGAGCATGAGTTTGTCATCCTCTATGATTTCTGAAAGGGTTTTTAGTTCTTTCCAGATCTCTAGGACTTGATGTTTACAGGTCTTCTGAATTTACAACCAGTCTAGTATATGGACTGGGTAAAAGGCTCTTTTGGAAGCTGAAGCTTCCTGCAGAAGTGTCTTCTCTGGACTCAACAAGATGGACTAGCTGTACTGTCAGAGGGACGGCGCACTGCTTCGTATGAACTGTCCTGGGATCTTGTAAGCAGAAATACAATTTCAGTTATAGTTTTACCTTTTCTTTTTCAACATGACTGAATATTTTGTAAAATTGTTTAAGGCTTCTTGCAAAATTGCTAAACTGAGACCTATTAATTTTAAATTACTTAAGAACTTTCTCTTCTCTTGATAATATACCCTGGAGAATGATGGTGCATAGCTATTACAGTGCAATATACCAGGGGCAGTGCAGGTATTAATTACATTTTTTTGAAGTAATCATGAAATAGTTAGTACTTCACACAGAGACTATCACCTCCATGCATAGTAATAGGAAAATAGAAGACTAGATTGGTAGAGAAGTCACTTCCTAGAAACTCTGCGTAGAATGGAAAATGCATGACCCTATTCTCATATGCTTTTTTTTTGTCATTATTTAACTTAATCTAGATAAGGGAAAAATAGACTCATGTATGAGTATGGAAAGACCTCCTGAATCATCTAGTGCATCATATTTTACTGGTGCATCACAGTTCCTCACTATTTTATGGTTTCTCTGGCATTCCTGTCCTTCAGCAGTGAAAGAGAAATTATTCTTAAGAAGACTCAATGCAGTGCAGTATTTTTTCCAGCTGTGCTGCAGAAGTTGCTTTGCCCACTGAAACAATCCATGAGTCGCATCTTTCCCTGCTAATGGGGAGGTGGGGAACCTGACTGATATACATGTATTTTCTGACAGTTGTCCGTCAGTCTGTTCATGCTTGAAGACCTTTGCATGCCTGAGCAGACCTTCAAATGTGTGATGATTGCAAGGAAAGCCCATCTGGGTACGGACTTGAAACAGAAAACTTGGTATGATCCACACATCACTTAATTTAAAGTCACTAACAGGCTGAGCAATGACACTTTCAATTACTTCATTTCACTCATTTCAATCTCCAAAACGAATCTTTACTGAGGTAGTCTTTTGTCAGAAGGAACGTCTTTTACATTCTACATTTTCCCTATACAATATATAGAATACTACCATTAATAATTAACAAGCTCCCCCAAAACACTTGAAATGGTTGAAAACTTGGAGTATTGTGAAAGAGGAACTTCTGGAAAAAGACAGGATCTTGTAATGGCAACCCGAAGTCAACTGAAGCCGGAAGCATCACCAGTTCTCTGTCTGTATGCCAAACATGCAGCTTATCTGATTTGCAATATGACTGTCCACATTTAGTCCTAAACAGACATTCTCTGTAGTTCAAAAAAATTAAACTTTTAGGCTTTTTAAAATGGAACACAGTACAAAAGGGAGGTACTGTACAAAGGGATTGGATTTCTCTGGGAACTGACCAAAGATTTTTCCAAGAAGTTTTCTACAGAGAACAGTAGTGCTGCAAGTAGCACTTTTATGTCTCTTGCTCAGAAAATGCCTTTGCTTGTGTAATGTTTGCTGCTTTTCTGCTCCTGGAGCACAAGCTAGAGAATAATGTTTATCAATTGCATATTTATTTCCTGTTCTTTAAGTGTTACATGATAGCTCTTGCCATGTTTTGTTTTTCTTGTACATATGGGTGGAATTTGAATGCAGAATTACAGTCCTCTGTTTTATTTCTTATCAAAAAAAAGCTGGGATAAGAAATTTGAATAGGCTTGGTTCCTGCAATTTGAAGTCTACATAGTCTTTTCCTCCATATAGAGGGAAAAAAAATAATCTAGGTCTCCCTGCATAGACCTAGAGGAAAAATGCTCTTTGTAGAACACTGTCAAATCTTGAAGCAGAATCTTAACAAAGTGCCTTGTAGCAAACACACATCAAATTCTTCATAGTATTTCCAAGGCAGCTGTTGTGCTTTCAGTAGTCAACAGCAGATAAGACTGTGCTTGGGATCATGCTAGAGGGCAGTGTGTGATGGGTTACTGGGAATGGTCTGAATTTTGCCTATATTCCGTCGACTTCTGAACACAGGTGAGCTTGGACTTGGTTGCAAGGTTTGGTCTGTGTCTGGAAGGCCATTCAGACGTTGCCAGAACAAGCCATGAGAATATGTAAATCAGACTAAAAATTAAAATAAAAAAAAAACAACAAAAAAAGGTCTCTTTCAATGTGTAATTAATTATTTGTATGATGCAAAAAGTCCTAAGTTTCTTTTCATAAATAGAATAAGCTTTGGGGCGCAGTTTTCTAGGAAAGAAAAATTCCTTTTTGTATCTTCTGCCTTTTATCCCCAGGCAACTTTCAGAATATCAGTCTGTTTTTTTTTTTTTTTTTTTTTTCAAATCAGTAAGCTCTGTTGAGAACAGTAGCAGAACTTAGCAAGAGGAAAAAATAAAACTATCAGCAACAGTTAACTGATGGAGTAAACTAGTATATAATGAATTAGTATGCATTAGTACAGAAATCATTGATATATATTAGGAAAAAACTTTCTCCTCTAAAGATGACAGAGAAAAATGGCTTTCTCAAAATCAAACAAACTGTTTTTTGTGATTTTCACTGATTATTGTTACAAATAGCTATCACTAACAGCAAAGTAGAAAAGGAAGAGCTTTTTGGTTTTAGTTCTTTTTATTTTCTGCTGCGCTTCACATATAGGGCATATTGATGCTTTCTGCTTAGACTATTGCATGGTTGGGCCTGAGTTCTTTGTAATGGGCTGGCGGAGCATCCTCCTGGCGCGCCGTCTAGTGTCCTCTGCAGCTGTGGCTCAAAGCTGCCAGGGAGAAGAGCCAGCCCTCTTGGGGGAGCTTGAGCACCTCTGTTCCCCGGAGCAGACTGTGAATCTCCTGAATTCTGGCTCCAAAGAAGAGCAGTTCCTTAGGGCGAGCAACCAGTGTCTCTGCAGCCAGAGTCTCTTCAGATACTACAGCAGCAAGCTAGAGCCGAGGCCCTTGCGCAGTGTCTGGGCTAAGCATGTGCTGCAAACATACTTTTGACCACTAGTTTCCTCTTTTGTGTTTGTCTTTGAGACTGCAAAGAAATTCCTAAGGTTGCAGTGTCTGGTGTTATTTCAAAAACTGTTAAGAATTCAAACTAGAATCCTGTGTGACAGTACATACTTTCTTGTACTTTTTTTAGTATGTATTCTTCAACTAGTTCTAGATCCCTGCGGTGTTTGACTGTCTCAGTGGACATGTCAGTCCCTCCACTGTTCCTTTCTAAAGCCTTCAGAACTAGGTGAGCAGTGTTTTCCTTGAGCTGTCCCTACCTTGTGCTCCCCCCGGGATGGTGAGCTGGGAGCCGAGGGGGTAACGCAGGCTGCAGGGCAGGACCCTGCTGGGCTGGACCCAGTCCTGCAGCACCCGAGTGAGGGATCCCCAAGGTGGTGGCCAGGTCTGAGAACCGGGATCAAGAGGCAAAATCACGGTGATCAGGCAGGTCTGAGCTCAAGCCAGGAAGTCCATAATGTGGGACTGATGGCCACGAGCTGGGCTGCAACGGGGCCTGGCAGGACCTGGGCAGAGTGAGGAAGGCATCGGGGTGCGTAGGGGCAGGGAGGGCTGAGGCTGCCCACTGGGCCTGGGCATCATCTTTTAGATAGACGTGTCTAAAATTGAATACTCTGGTTGTTTCTTTAAAGGGAGGAAATTATCTCCAGGCAGAGTAGAAGGATGTTTTGATGTAACAAACTCATAATGCAACAAGACTTTGTAATGAGTTTTATATAGATCACTGAGTACTTTTATGATGGTAACAGCATTCCCTCACTGCTGAGACAAGCTAGTTTTGAGCTGTTGACCTGTAAAATAGGAGAGATGACCATTCCCTGGAGATACCTAGCCTACTGTGTAGTTTTTAATGTCAAAAGCTTTCATTGCGCCTTGCGAGATACTAGAAGTTTGGTGAATTTTGAGCTGGGAGGACAAGAGGGAGCAGGAGTCAGGTGAGACTGGTTGTGAAAGAAAATATGCATTCAGTTAAATGTCACAGTTTAATTACATGAATATTCTTAACAACTGAATTTTACTGATAGTACTAACTTCTGAAGTGTTGTTTTTCTCTGACTGGCATAGTACTGTTCTGCTGGGTATTGCATAAAACTACTGAAACTATGATACTGTGTATGAGATAGTTAAAAAATGAGTATTTCATTGAACAAGTACTTTAAGAAGAGATGAGGAGAGTTTATGTCCAAAACAGAGGTGAAAATCTGAAATAAGAAGTGAGCTGTGTGTTTGGGAGCGGTCAGGGACTTTTACTCCTAGATCTGCATGCTATTTTAATATTTCAATATTAATTACTCCCACAGTGGTCTCTAATAAAGACACAGAAAGAGCACAGAAGCTGAAGAGAATGTCAAAGAAGTATCAGAAGTATCATGGGGATGACTATAAAATACCTCAAGGTGTATATAAATACCTCAAGGGAGGCAGTGAGGAGGATGGGCCGGCCTCTTTTCAGTGGTGGCCACCGATATAACTAGAGGAAACGGCCACAAACTGAAGCACCAAAAGTTCCACAGGAACTTAAGGAAAAATTTCGTGACAGTGAGGGTGACAGAGCCCTGGCACAGGCTGCCCAGAGAGGCTGTGGAGTCTCCTTCTCTGGAGATCTTCCCAACCCGCTTGGACGCAGTCCCGAGCCACCTGCTCTTGGTGACCCTGCTGGAGCAGGGGGGCTGGACTAGATGATCCCTAGAGGTCCCTTCCAACCTTAGCCATTCTATGATTCTATGACTAGTAGGACTCTTAGGAAAAAAAAAAAAAAAAAAAAAAGCTCTTTTAAACAGTTTTCAGAAGAAAAGCTGAAAATAAAAAGGCTTTCAACTGTTAGCCAACAGTATGTGTCAGACCCCTGCATTTTGCCTCAATCAAGAAGTGTAATATTTTAGCATGTTCTTTTTGAGTGTGGTTCTTTTGCTCATATTTCTGGTAATGATTAAATCACCTACATTTTGGTGTTCTTGTTTTTTTTTAAGTATTATTTGTCTCTCTTATGCTTACTATGAGTAAGCTGGATTATGATTGTTAGGTCTGTTTCTCATGCTTAGAGATCTGAGAGGATACTGAATACAAAATGTTGGCAAAAGATTGTTTAAACCAAATTCCATCAAAAAAATCAACCAAATAAAGAGACAACCTTAGAAGTTATACCTTGGTTCTTTTTTGTGGACATGAAAATTCATTGCTTTAAACATTTGAATGCAGTAGTTAATGCTGTCTGCCAAATGCTAATGAGGACTTCCCTGTGAATTCATAATTACTAAAGCAAAGAGTTACCTAATTCTAGTTGATATTTTCATAATTTCAGCACTGAAGAAAAATATGTTGCAATAGATTGCAGGAGCTTTTGACGTTTTTTGTTGTTTCTTTGTTTAGGGGGAAAAGATGACTTGCATATGTGGGTCAGACAGTGAACTGTGGTTTGGCACAACACGTTAGATATCTTTGAGCAGTAGGTGTTTATGTTGCAGGCAGCGTGTAATGAAAGCGGTGGTAGTGCCTAGGGAAACCTTTGCCTTTGGTGAAAGCAGTGGCTGCTGTGTGCCCTTCCCCGTGTGTGAAGTCTGCACCCACCTGTCTGCGTGCAGGTCCTGGTCCTGTTTGTCCGCTTGCTGCATGTACCCAGCCCTCCTTCCTTCATGGTGAGGAGAACAGTGACCCGAGAAAGCTACAGCCTAGAAAGCGACTCATCTTTGTTTGCACTGACGTCTCTCCCTGCTCAGAGTTCAGATGTTGTTCTAGATTTCATCTGGGTTGTTTTTTTTCTTGGAGCAAGAAATTCATCTCATGTTCATGAAAATCAGCTCACCTACCATTAAGCTGAATAAAACTACCTATTCAGTACTTCAGTCAGCAGTTTGCTTATATTTTTATGCATGTATTTCTGTCATCAGTTTGTTTCTTCTCAGGACTCTGCTCCCCACCGTTCCGTTCCTACCCCATCAGCAAGTGAAATTGCATCATTTGCCTTCCGCATCCCTCAGGCTTGTCCTGAAACTCTGAAGAGCTTTGTCCTTTTAACAGACTCCCTTCTGTCCCAGCCCCAAGAACAAAGAGAGTACTTTCATTTTTCCTACCTAATTGGTGTGTTGTTTATATTTTTGTTCTCTTTCTTTTGGTAGTTCTGCTTGTTACAGACACTTCAGAATATACTGATTTTCTGAAAGAAGCGGTAAGGCAAATCTGCTTTTGTGTCTCTAGCATAGGATTTAAAAATCATAATCAGATATTGCAATATCATTCTCAAGGGGAGACTTTTTGATACCACCATCCTAACTAGCTTGCCTTTAATGCAGTATAGCCTGAGCAGAAGTAGAGACCTATTCATCTCTGCGACTGATCATGACCCAAATGGTTGCTCTAGGAGGAATCATGAAATAACCTCTCTGCCGCCCCCAGAGCAGGAGGAAAAAGCCTTGTCAGGAGAGCGCTGGGCAGACCCCTGCTCTTCCCTGCTCCATCTCGCGGGGCCCAGGAGAGCCCGTAGGCGCTGAGGAGGTTGCAGTGCCTACGCTCCCCATCCTCCTGCCATGGCTCTTACCTCAGCCGTGGCACAATTAAAGATTAATTAGCCCAGAGACACAGGCTGAAAGGGAGTGTGAATCTGTAGCCTTGTGGGAGAGCACCCACTAGGGGCGACTAGAGCTCTTCTAAATGCTATTTATGTACTTTATTCAGCAACTGCGTTAGAAGCAGAGTGGGGAATATGATTTTTTTTTATTTAATATTTCAAATTTTCATTTCAGTGTGGATGTCTTATCCACTAGTCCTCAAGTGGTGGGTTTCCTTCACTGGAAACGTTGCTCAGTCGTGCCTAAGAGGCAGGAAAGCCCTGGCGGAGGGGAAGGTGCCTCGCCTCACGCCGGCCAGGTTAACGTCACCATTAGCAACTTGAATGGCTGCGAATACAGATTTGAAAATGGGCATTTCTTCACAGGTCAAAAACCAGAAGACAAGGTATGAAACGATAGAGGAGGATCCCTTCTCTTCCCTCCGCGCAGGAGCCGTCCTGTTCCTGCCCGGTGTTCCCAGGTGTGCGTGTCCAGGCCCTGTGGCACCATCAGCCCTCGCTGTCCCTGCCTGCCCTGGGCCCAGGCCACCCTGGCGCCATCAGCCTGACGTACCCTGGGTGCCCTGTCCTCCTCCAGCGTGCACCTCAGACCTCTCGTATGGCTTCTTTGCAGCCTGATCTCCTGCTGCGCGTGGCAGGACCCTCCCCTGGACCATCATTTTGCCGTGTCTGGGGTCCACGTGGGACTCATGGAGCAGTTCCCGTCCTGCGCTCGCAGCGCTGCGGGACCAGGTGGTGCAGGCAAGGCCATGCGGCATCCTCGGCTCCCAGCATCCCTCCTCCGGCCCTTTCCTGAAGATGCCAGGTGTGCTGTTCCTCTTGCCCTGTGGGGACGGTAGCCCGGGCTGAGGGGACGCCGTGGGCGTGTGAAGACACCCAATTCCCTGGGCTGGGGAGGGACCACCGGAGCGGAGAGCGCGGTAGGGATCCGAGTCGGCAGACGGCGGTGTTATTGGTATGCCAGGCCGTGCTCCAAACATTACATACGAGTTTCACCTAATTGCAGTTTAATTAATAACAGACCCTGGAGCAGAGACCAGGAAAAGGTCTTTGTAAAGTTGAATCCCTTTTATGTCACTGCCAGCTCCTGAAATGCTGTTAATGAATGGAGGTCCTTGGCTCCAGTGGGAGAGCCTCGCTGGGGAGGCGATAAATATGGGTTAGGATATGCTGTGGGTGAGGGGCCGCGTGATGAACACGCCATGAGATGTCCTTCGCGTGAGGGGCAGCCCCTCGGGGGCCCTGAGCGACAGCAGCTCCTCACAGGAGCGTCCTGCCCTCCGCCGTTAGCAGCGTGCGAGGCCCTCCCGCAGCCACTCGCCGTGCAGCTGCGGTCGCAGGACTGTTGGCTGCGAGAAGGGAGTTGTGTTTTTAGCAGTACTAAGAAAAAAGAAAAACCCAACGAGGCGCTCGCAGGGAGGCGGGAGCCCGGTGGAGGCCAGCCAGCGGCGCTGAGGTGCTCAGCCCCACCACAGGGTGCAGGACGGGCCCCGCGGCGGCCGGCGACGGCCCAGCCGTGCGCCCGCGGCACCCGCCCGCTGCCAAGTTCCCCTGGTGCCAGCTGGACACGTTCTAGGCCCTGCAGCTACTTTCCTTCCAGTGCCTACATTAAGGACCTCTCCCTTCCCTGGATCTGTCTCAGGTTCGTATTAACTGTCATTCGGTTGTTATATTGCTCACCTCCGAAAGGTTAGGTTTGCTCTAAGGAACTCCTGCAATCTTCTATTTAAAAAAAAAAAGAAAAAGATAAAGAAAAAAGGAAAACGTAGCCTGAAGGCAAGTGAACACTTCAGTTATTATCACTGGGAATCTTTTCAGAAACATAGTAAATGCAGCTTGGTCTTCAAATGCCCTCTTTTATTCTCATTCAGGAATATCTAGGATTTTAGGATTTCATTTTATCTAAAGGAAAAAAAAGGCAAAGTAAAATCATGGTATTTCTTACTCTTTTAATTATGATTTTGTTCTTTGAAGTTTAGCAGTGAATTTGTACTATTGTCATGTAATTGCCTGAAGTAGAATCGTATTACCTGTAATTTTATTGTTTTAGCAATTCTTGGAGGAAAAAAATAAACAAACAAACAAAAAAACCCCACACCCGTGTGTGCAGTTTGCTCACTCACTATTTTTAAGCCTCAGTAGAAACTGCCTATGTTGTGCAATAGTCAGCATTTTGCTTATATTTTTATGCATACGATTTGTCATCAGTTTGTACCTCTTTAGGCAATGATTTCTCTTCCAGTTGCAATGATCAAAAAAAAAAAAATTAAGAATGATGGTTCATGATGGTCCTTTATGATGCTCTTCAGCAAGAGGCGGAAGAAGGTGTGGAGGTATTATAAACCAAAGCAAGGTGGTATTTCAGTTGCAGGTAATATGAAGTTTGGACATAACATTCTATAGCCAATCATACTTCCTATGTACAGAAAAATCTGCCTGACTTTTCCAGGAGGAAAGATTTTTACATTTAAGAAGGTTATCAGTAAAATAGCATACAAATAATAAAAATAATAAAGCATACAAATAATAAAAGCATAATAAGCATACAAATAATACAATTATTCCAAACTGGGAAAAATTGAAGAGGTCAAAGAATTATCTAGTGTCTAGTAACTTTTGCTGGATGATACTTTTGAAGTTGTTCCTAGCCTTTTCCTGTGACCATGTTTAAAATTCTCATGTAGCTCACAGACTGTAAGTAATTCCAAGGACTAAAATATCAAGAGAAAAGTTGAACTGAGTGCCCTTCTTTGCTCTCCTCTCCATTGCACCCCTTTCCCAGATATTGGACGCTGTCAGCAACACTATTAAGTCAGTTTTGGCCAATATATGATGGTCATTTGGGGATAGATTTCTTTACCATCTAAGGTGAGACAGATTTTGTGTGGAAGGGAAAAAAAAAAAAAAAAAGGCAAAGGGTAATTTGATTTTTTTTCTTTAATAATCTCTTATCTGAAGCAGAGTTTCAAGACTTTCTATTTCACCAGAGAAAATTGTTTGCTCAAAGACCATTTTGGAGAAGGAATAAAGGGTATGCTGTTGCAACAAAGTAAATAACTTCAGTAAGCTAATTATTTGCCATAAGCAGCTGCATTTTTAGAGATGAACAGAATGATATTAGATCTGAGATTCCAATTTCTGGAACACGGATCAGAGAAGATTAATATAAGCAGAGAAGCAAAAATTAGTCCGTGTAATGTAAAGCAATAAACAAGCAAGCTGTTCCATGTTTGCATGTTATTTTTCAGCTTTTACTACCCTCCAAACTGGCATATCTCTTGCATTCATTTCTCTTCTCCATTTTTTTTTCTGTTAACACATTCTAGGATTGTAATTCTTTCCAATGCTGTATATTTAAAACCTGTTCATTTTTTATTCATTCTTTAAGATTGGATTGCTACATTGTAGGCAATGTGCTCTGTCAACCTTATACAAGATACAGAAACAGTTGGCAGTGATAAATCTTGCATGTACTTCAAAATTAAATACAGTGCTTATAGCTAATTTTAGGCTGCCCTACAGCATTATTGAGCAGAACAGTTATTGTGATTCAGTACAACACAGCCTGAATATACGGATGGCTGTTTATTAACCACAAGATGAGGCTTTAACACAACCCCTCCTACTTGGTTATACTTAAACAAGTGGCCGTGTTTCTTCAGAAACCCAGAAGAAATTTTCCTCAAAACAGAAAATAGCACCGTGCAGTAATGACCTAATTCAGAAATAAGAAACCCCTCCTACATACAAGAACATAAACCAGTATTACCTTAGAACATAAGATAGATGTAAGATAGGTACAACATGGATTTGGAACTATATTTGAAATTAAAAAGATATCACAGGTATTTTTTTTGTTGTTTCTTTTACCTGCACTGAGATATTTAACCGTATTGTTTTTGGAAAGGTACAAGTACTTTACCAATGAAGACAACTTGTTCCCAGTTACTGAGGGAGCAGCTGAAGCCATGTGATGGGACCCTCATCCTCTGCCCCCCGCTTCCTTGAGTGTTGCCATCACTTTTGCCATGTGCTCCTTTATCTGTAGCAGCGGTTATAATACTGACAGGAGGACAAAGGGAATATTTTTGGAAGAAATGATCTGGTACTCAGCTTCTACTATAAAAGCAGAGTTGTTTAGAATGAAAAAAAAAAAAAAAGTGTGATGAGAGACAACTTTTTAATTAAAACCAGAATATTCACTTCTCAATTTCTCAATATCCACCTGGCTGTTGTATCTAGCACACTTCCTTTCATGTTCACCTGTTAATTTGTGCTTAGGAAAAATAGAAATTCTCCCATCCAAATTCTCAACCTCACCCATCTCCCAGAAGACCCCAAACAGAACAAAATTGCACAGTTCAGCTTGCTGGACGTCTTTAAACCCAAAGAATTGGCAAAAACAAGGCAATTTTTGGCTCCCAAGTGGAGGGCCTCGGTGGTCTAAGTGAATCGTTGTTGGTGTGGGCGGTCAGGGGGCAGTGGTAGACACCTCACACCCTGCCTTTCTGCCTCTGTGTGCGATTTGCTGTGAGGCCAGAAACAGTAAGATAGCAAGGTGAGTTTTACCAAAACCTGTAACTTCAAGTCCTTCCTCTATTTTGTAAAATAAAGTTATGAACTTACTCCTTTTCTCCCAGTTATTTTTGGATATACATCAGGCAGCAAACACAGAATCTTTGAGGAAAGCAGCAAAAGGCCATACAACAGGCTTTATCCTTTGGACCTCCTTTGGAAGAAGTTTGATTTCCATATATTTCTTTTACCAGTACAAAATATTTTTGTAGGCTATCCTGTAATATCAATCACAGTGTTTTAAGCAAAATATACCGTGAGACAAAGAATGAATACAAAGATATAGGTCTCCATACTCATTTCTTCCAGATAAATTAGAAATGCTACATTACTTGCTTAAAAGGTAGCATAGCCATAGGACAATACATAATTTTAAAATGTGAAAGAATTTAATGGGCCATGCGCCACTAAAGGAAATGAGTTTCTCAACTTGTGATCAGACGCTTGCATAGAGAGTAACTATGTCATTCTTTTTGCAGTATTTTTCTGAATTATTTTCCTCCGAAGTGTTATTTAAAATAATTTATTGGATAGTATCACAGCTCCCTTCTGGGTGGGTGGCTAGAACTGAGGGATATTCTTAATAAGGATGACTTTTATGGATCACACAGTCTGGAAACCAGCTTCATCAAGAACATTGCAGTCTATTTAGGTAGGAGAGTGACATTTGTTATTCCAGGCAGTGAGAAGGCAGCTGCTTTACTTGGGGCACTGTGCTCTCGTAAACAAGGATCTGTTCCCAGGCTATCTGCAAAATAGTTTTCAGAGTGTCATTTGCACCATCATCGTGGGCACTGTTTCCTTGTTGATTTGTGTCCTCACCCACCTGGCTAACTCCCACTGTCTAGACCTGAGCCATCCGTCATCGCCGCTGTGGTGAACGAGTAAATGAGATAACTACATTGCATTATTTGGCCTTCTGTTTTCTTAAACTCCTCCACTTGGTGATGAGTTATTATTTCTTTCTCACATCAGGTGTTTTCTGCAGTACAGTTCAACTGGCATTTTTAGGAACCATGATGTTAAATGACCTATTCTCTGCATAAGTAGAAGGTTTATGTTTTAGAGTGTAAGATTTATGTTCTTGCCTGAGCGAAGCTAAGTAGACTGGTTGACTGTGTGAATCAGTGTGTGCTAGGTAAGATTTGACTCTGGGAATTTCTCAGAATAGCTGCAGCCTCTCACGGGGGTCAGCTCTCCCCTCTCCTCAACCAGCACGTAGCTGGTAGGTAATAAGCCACATGAGGAGCTCCCATGAGGAGCTCATCTGGCTCAACATGAAATTTGGTCTCCAGTCCCTGAACCAGTTCACTGTGGGTTTGCACAAGCACCCGTGCTGGCCTAACAAAGGGCCTTAGCACATGCAGGCAAAAGCAGTGCATTGAGGACAGTGAATTTAATCTGGAGAACTTCATTCGTTCTTGAGGGGCGGAGAGGGGAGAGAACATTAATGATTATGTCAATCAAATATTTTCCTGAAAGCCAAGGATTTCCAAACTGTCTCTTACTTGGGGATGCTTCTCTCTTAGCAGATTATGAGACTGCTAGATAAACACTTTATGTTTTTATCAAGTCATAAAAATGTCTTTTTAAGGGAGATCTTGAATTACTTATTCTGATTGATTGTGTAGATACACTTTTTTCCCCAGCTAAAAATAACCTTTTACTTCATTGAATAATGGCTCTTGCCTCTCCAGATATGGGAAAGTGGAACTCAGTTCATCCCTCTTCAGCAGGTTCAATCCTCTGCTCCAAGCAGAGTGCCATAAACGCGGTGCTCTCAGACAAGCGCTCTTGTAGAGCTGTTTCTCCTTTTCTGAAGGAGAGGGGCAGTGGCCGAGGGACTGGAATCCTCAGGAACTGCCGTTCAGACAGCGCAGCGGAGGCTCCGCTCCTTTGCCTTTGGCGAGCCCTTCAAACATGAGCTCTGCTACTCAAGGCAGGAACAAAAACAAACTGGGTTTCTACCAAGTGTCCTAACTAAGAGCTGGGGGGATTTTCTGGAGCAGGAGCCTCTTGTTGAAGGTGTTTCACCTTCTTTAAAACACTTGAATAAATATGGAAGTGCAGAAATGGGAGACAAAATGGCATGGGTCATTTGGTCGCCTCTAAGCTACTAAATAAAGGCTGTTTCTTCACAGGCTGGTTTTATGACTCCTTGTTTTTCCTAAAATGAGTGTCCCAAAATGAAACATTGTGTTTCAGGCTGAAAAGAACAATTTTGTGTTAAATGAGCCACAGTCCCTCTATTTCTTTTTCCAGGGACAAAAAAAAAAAACGCAAAACAACAAAAAAAAAGCAAAAATAAGTTTAATTTGATGCAAACTAATTATGGATGTTCTTTGCCTTTGATTCAGCAGCAAAAGTCCTAGTAAAAAGGACTTCAGATTGCTGGTCCCTTTGCCTGTTCATTTTTAGGGAAGTGTGAATTGTCATCATCATTTAAATACTTTTAGGTGAACAGCTATCAAGCAACTTGAAAACTGTTCACTCTAAATCATATCTGTAACTAGTTATAATGCTTTATCCATGCTGTGTGATTGAATTATGCTGCAATGCATTGGGTCTATTTCCTGACTGTGTAAACAGAAGAAAAGACTTTTCTGGCTGAAGGATGAATACTAATATTGGTACAAGAACTGTCGTGGCTGCACATTGACATCATGCAATAACACAGCCTTGCGGAATAATTTTGATAACAAGCAAGTATAAGAGGTGGCATAGTAGCTAAATTGAAAGGGATTTGTAAATGTGTCCATGAATATTTTTTTCCTACTATTTACCCAGCTCTTGTCTTGTAACTGAGTTTAGCAAAATGCATAAATCAGTACTGAGTATTTTAGGAGTCTATCCAGCTGCATTTCTCTTTTAGCATTCTCTTGTCAGCATGAAATATTGTGCCAAGAGCTATATGTGTGCAGTTTAGAGAATTTAGATAATTATGTAGGAAGATGGAAAATTAATTTAATAAAAAACCTAGGGTTTATAGTACAGAACTGTCTGTAGCTCCTTTAAAAATATCACCAAGACTCAACAACTAAGATAAATCTTATGTAACATTTTATCACTGTTCTGCACACCAAAACCTTAACTATAATATACAGCATTTCAATAAAACTTAAGTAGTTTAACTACAATGATGATATGCTAATAATTGATTTAGGGGAATGGCAGACATATAAAAAAAGAGTTTGTGGAAACATCATCTGATGATTTTATTTCAAGGTTTTCAACCTTGAAATATTCTCAGTGATTTACATTATAGCCTAATGGTTTGGGCCATTTTGAAAGAAAAAAAAAAAAAGAAAAAAAAAAAGCATCAAATATAAAACACTATTTTAAAGTATAGGTAAAAAGTGATATTTAAATTGAGAAATCAGTAAAAATGACCTTGTTTAAATTGTGGTGTTTTTTCTATCCCATTTCCATACAATAGCTGTGTCACTGAGTTAGTCGGTTTGCACAAGTCTGTATTTTATGTTCCATGTTAGAAGAAATTTGTTTTATACTACCCAAGCTGCAATGTGAACATAAAGTGAACCTCGTAAAACAACCTTATCAGTCACAAAAAAGCTATGAATGTTAGATGGGACAGTAATAAGCACAAAGTTTAACCAAAACAGATGGGGCTCCAACAGGACTTGCAAAATGGGTTACTTTGCTGCTGGCAGCCCAGGTCTCATTTCAGACAAAAATACAAGTAGAAATGAGGAAGAGGAAAGAGAAAAAGGTCACATAGATGTTCTGAAAAACACCCTGCCCGCAGAAACCTTTGATTTTGGAGTAAATATGGCACCCCTCTTGGCTAAGGGAGGAAAATTTTCCTCTCTCCCTTTCCCTACTTTCTTGATACAACTGCAGCCTCGTGGCATGTTGTGTGTGTCTTGGAAGGATTAGAAAGGTACAAAGCTTCGCGAAAGCTCAAACCCTTACGCGTGATAGGCATTGACAATGACATTTATGCATTTCTTTTCAATAATGACTTTTAATTTTTTGGGTAGCCTTGTCAAGAATATATTGTGTTTGAAGAAGCTTGCTCATAATATTTACCTAAACAGTGCTATTAGGAACAATAGGCAGATCTTCGCTATCGTTGCAGAAAATGGCACTTGCTGTTTATGCTGTGCACAGATAGGTGGGGTTTAAAAATCTGAGTGAGTATGGATGTGGCAAAACTAAGACCCATGTTTAAAAACTAATTAATTGTTTCATTTTAATTCATAACTTGTCTTGCTTGCATCCATGGGACTATTCGTACTGAAAGCTTAGATGTGATTTGCAGAAGCAAGGTCTAACTGAATTGACAATTTCTGCAGTGAAGACTTGATCTTCAATATTAAATGTTAATATTCTTAGACATTATTTCTTTAATAAGAAGCCAAAATGCTGACGTGATATCCTTAAAAAAGATATAATTAACCATTTCCTCTCTTCCCAGTAAGTACTCCTACTCCTCTCAGCTATCTCTTGATTTTTTTCATTAACATCTCTACAATTTTCCCCCGACACCTCCCCTCCCACCACCAAAAATGTAGATCAATCCCTGAGCAATCTTATTTTTGCTAGAAAATATTGCACAGTTTCTTTTGTACTTGCACTATATCTCTTTGAGGGGGTTCAGGTTTTCTTTCATTGGCACTTCTTCCATTCCACTCGTTTCCTATGTCGTAGACAGGCAGCAGTCTCAGTACTGGATGTCTGGAGCTGTTGATCTACTGAAAAATCTTGTAAGTCAGCAGATGGTTTTAAAAGAAAAGGTATCTACTTGAGATGTGATAAGCATGATTTTGTACTCAAGATAAGCTGTACAAAGTGCGTTGGATAACTAAAAGGGAGTGGACTCGTTTCTCCAGAAATGCTGGTTGTTTTGATTTATGACTCCACAGTCTTTTTGCCTAAGGATTTTTCATTTATTCCATTCTCTTTTAGGCCTAATGAAGACAGCATTGTTTTTTTACTAATCTGGACTATGGTGTTACTGTTTTTCATAGTGAATTCTGTATTGTGGATATTGCTGGCTCATAAAGTACCTTAGGGTTAAGATAATGGGGAAACTGGGGAATGGGTTGACTTGTAGTAGCTGCCAACTTAGCTCAAAACCAAATTATCTGGATAGTTACCAAATGATGTGGTCAGTGGGATGAATACGCTACCCATAGGTTTGGCTGGGTTTCCTGGCAGCTAAAGAAATAAGCAAAACCCCGCACAATGTACTCCTGTGTATGCCTTTCATGTTAAATAAAACGTTGCAATATTGTTTGAAACACAAACAATACCTACTTTGGACCCTGCTAGGTTGCACAACTGCTTTACTAGAAGGGAAACAGCCATAAAAGATGGCCTACAAACAGATAAAAACAAGGAAAAGAAAGAAAAAAAAACAGCAAAAAAAACCCCATGCTTTTCTTAACCACAGGGGCACTGGACAGCAGCCTGTGAGAAAATGACTGCAGGCAGCACCCACGAGGATCCTGGAAGTTACGCTGTTATGTGCAGGCTTGGGATGCTTTTGGTGCGAGTTACATGAGACAGATGCATACGCTCACTAATTATCACAAATGTCGCTTTCTTTTATGTTTAGTTCCTTAAGATTAAAGAATGCTTTGGTTTAAGAAGACAGTGAACATTGCACTAACCCCGAGTCCCAATCTTCTGAAAGGAACCACTGCAGACACCCAAATCGAATTACATCTGTGGGGTTAAACACAGTTGGTCGTGCAGCAGTAGCTGAGCGCAGGCCAAATGAGTTTCCTCAGGTCCAGGAAGCAGGGTAGCTGCAGCAGCACGAAGCTCCACGTGTGCTGATTTTCCCTCTTTCCCAGCCTCTCATTTGGAGTTAGCTCAGAGATCAAAACTCTACCCTGAGCTTGCAGTATAAATGAACAGTGTTGAAGCAGCCTTCGGTTTCCAAGGGCTAATCTTGCAAGGTGCTGCGTGCTCCCAGCCCTATCAGTTTGAGCTGAACTGAAGCGTACTTGGCAGTTCCTTGTAATTTGGGGTTACAAATTCTCAGTTAAGATCAGGCATAGGTTGGCTGCAATTGAGGTTGCTTTAGCAGGCGAGCATCAGTGCCTGATAACAGATGGTGACAGGGTGAATCATTTACTGTTGCAGAAAATGGACTAAATTGAATATTTTTAGTAAGGTAAGTATTTTACCGTTTGAGTACTTTCTGGCATGACTATTTGCAATTAAGAAAATGCAGTCTGTATATAGGCAACAAACAAGTTTTGTTCTAAGGCTTTTTTTAACTTCACATTTGCTCAGCAGTTGAGAAATTTGCTAGGTGATAACTTGCAGCTGTGACAAATGCTACGTGTTGCCCTGTGTATGCTTGAGCTCTTCACTAAATACTACAGGCTGGGACTATATATAAATTGACAGCGCTCACGTGCTTTCTGCAGGCCATCAGTGTGGATATTCCAGTCATCTGTGGTCTCTGCTCAGCGAATGAAGAACATAAAGCTCTTGAGAAAGGGATTATGAATAGCTGTGAGGCCGGACAGGGAGCAGGGGAGAAAATGGCCAGGGAAGATCAGACCTGCTATTCTTCTCTCACCTGGGTTTAGGTGCTTATCTGCACCCCTGCAACAGGCCGCGCTCTGGCGTTTCGGCTCTGATTTGGGGAGATGCGTGTGAGCAGCAGGATGCACCTTGAGGAGCGAATAGCTCCTGCACTGCATTAGCTCCAGGCATCCTTCTAGTAAGAGATGTTTCTGGAGATAGTAACTGTCAACTTAGCATCAGCCTGGGAGGATAAATGTGCAATTCCCATCTCCCAGAGAAATATCTTGACTACCAGGCCGCAGACTAATCGGGATGGAGGCCCTGTTATCTGCCTTAATGAGCGCTGCTGCCGGGCAGGTGGAAGTGTCCAGGATTCATGGAAATAATGACCAACGCTGGCAACAGGCAGCTCACCTAAGGAGCCAGCAGGGAAGAGGCAGGGGGTTCCCCTTTGGGATGTGCTGAGATGACTGACTCCAAAAGGCCAACGGATGAAAAGCTTGAAATACTTCTGTTTGCTCTTGTCGCAAAACTCTGGTTTCTGTAGAGAAAGACCCTTTTTGGCCCTCTTCTTGTGCGGCCTATGAAGTGGTAAGCGTGACAAGGAGGAGGTGAACTGAATGGACAGGGTAGCAAAGAGGGAATAATGAGATTCATTAGAAAAAAAATATAAGATGTTAACTTAATGATGTAAGAGTTAATGAGGAAAGACAGAAGGAATAGGAGAAATGAGAGTAACAGGAAGAGGCTGAAAGATGAGGTGACATTAATGAAGGAGAAAAAACATGAACAGGTTAAAATAGTCATTACAAAGTTTAATGTTAAGAGTAGCAATAAATTGTGGTGTCATTTTGGACTCTGATTGCATGATTTATTGGACAGTGCTGAGAGCGTTTTATCATGCCAGCAGCCGTAAGGATAGCCTTGCTGACATCTGGAAGGACAAGGACTTGGGCTTTCATGGAAAGTTAAAAGCTGCTGTCGTAACAGTCCCACACATCTGTGTGTAGCACTTGTGCATCCTCTTTTTTGGTTTGTTTGAGGTGACTTTTGCTGCTGTTTCTTATACTATTTTTTAAAAAAAGAGAAAAATACAATTGCTTTTGAAATTTAATGAATTAAAAAACAAGTTTTTTGTCCTCTGTTATTTAATGTTTCTGTCTTTTTCTTTACTCCACAGCTGTTCAAAAGTAGCAAATAAAATATGTAGTGTTAAAATATTTTACCTAAAGTTTATCCTCGGTAGGATAGAAGAAAAGGCTTAAAATAACTTTTAAACCTATGATGCACAGGAGAGATGAGTTTAAGGAATCATTTCATGTTGTGATCTAGTCGTTGCCTCACTAGTCTTCACACAAAAAAATATTTAAAACTTTTAGGTATCATACCAATATTTTAAGTTATGTTAATACCATTTAAGCTGGCATTCTTTACAAAAAGGGGAAAAAAAAAAAAAAAGGCTCTTTCAGCAGACCAAGCCTAACTGATTCCAAAAATCATTTAAGGTGCTTTATTCACATTACGCTCTTGCATCATGACAAGTACTCCCCATATTAGGGGTCTTTGAAACCAAGTCATCATAGACTTCTGATGATGACCTAAAGAAGTCAGTCTATTAAAAACTGTTTCAAAATTTATAATATGATTTGAGTGGCTTTATATTCTCTTGTGGATTACTTTGGCTAAGGACTGTGGCTACCTAAATGTGGCAGCGAGCCTCTGCTGTAACAGACAACCAAGAGCAACGGCATGGGAGACAGAGGACTTGACGTTAATCTAAAATAAATATACTTAAAAGATTTTAACTTTACACTCAAGAATATTTGTACCAGAGTGTTATTTTAATGCAGGGTAGAAGATTATCACTGTTAGTAATAGAGTTCTAGCGAAAATTACACTAAAGTCTAAAGCTAAACTTTTTTTTTTTAATGCTTTGAGAGATATTTTTACAAAGCGCTTGTTTCACTTCTCTTTTGTTGTGAACAAAATAAGTATAATTCCTACATATTTCACAGTTTAATGCCTATGTTTTCACACTTTAATGACACGGTCATTTAGAAACAATCATATCATTTTGAGGCAGCTTTTTGGAAAGGGCTATGTTGTGTTTTATTACCCTAAGAGTACAATGATACTGCTCCTTTAAGCATTCCACCTCCCAGAGCATAATGTCTACAGAAATGAACTGGTGACTGGCAAACAGTGTCTAAAATTGCAGAAAGAGCAAATTTTTAGTTTGTTTTGTACCGAAGTTTCAGCTGGGGGATGTAGAAGTAGGAACAGATACTTTTATAGTACTTACTATTTACCAAAACAGTAAAAAAACAAGTAATATAAAAATTACTTTGCTGAATCAGGGTAATCAGTTCAGTATAAGCAAACTGACTTGAGCTGGACTTGAAACAACTCTGAAAATAGGATGAAAAGATTTTCAAGATCAGAGAGACAACTGGAAAGTCCTACATTGAATTCCCTTCAACTTAGCCATGGCTTCCAAAACCAAATGTCCTATTGTTCTTGAAATTATTTAGGAAACTCTTAAGAAAATTTCTTAAGTATGTTGGTAGATGCTGGTACATCATTTGGGGGCTTACAGCACCCATACAGGCACTGCAGTAAAATTGAGGTTACTTGAATGTCAGCAGCTTTACATATTTCAGGATTAACTCTGAAGCCTTACCTTGATTTTACAAAATGTCCCATTTTCAGTATTTGTAGCCATAGAATAACTTCAGCATATAACCTAGCTTTTGCTCAGTGAAATCAACCATCCTTGCTATAAGTCATCAGATAAGCAGAGGGCCAAATTGCCTAGGAATCTAGAAAATCAGAGAGATATTTACAACAAATAATAACAAATACTTAACCAAACTTTTTTTTTTTTTTTTTTCTCCAGACTTTTCATTCTATTCAATTCATGCTGTGAAACTAGAGACCAACCATATTAGTTTTCCTGATGACAGTAGTAGTGTTTCTTTGTGGACAGCTTTCTAATTCACTGGTATCAAATCTGTGGAAATAGTCCGAGGTGTAAAAAGGCAGTCAAGACTTGCGCTAATTGCTGTGACACTGAGAATAGCCCTGTGGTCACAACAGCCTGTGAGTGCAACTGTCAGCATAAATATCTTGTAAAAACAGAGTCCCGGGTTCCCGCCATGTCCTGCCTGACATATGAGAGGTAATGGAGACCTTTCTCTTTGTAGAGAAAGGCTGAGGATCAAAAACTCACCAGAACAAATCAAGTTCGTACGTATATAATCATACGGCTTCTACTCATGCTGACGGTCAAACACAGGTGCCTACGCACCAGCTGCCCCTCCAGGCCGGAATGGGCATCCCTGGCCAGCATGGAGCAGGCACGAAGGCCAAATGTGCACAGGAAACTCTTGAGAAGCCTTGTTGCTCTTTGACCAAACTGGTGTAAGTTGCCCAGATGGTGAAGTCTTACCGAATTACACTTTATCGGCGAATACAATGACGAGTTCTGTATTCTGCCTTGGACTGCAATAGAGGAGAATTTACTGAATAGCACTGCAAAGTTGCCTGGAAATCTCTCCTCAAAGGTAGAAGAGAAATTCTTCTATAAAAACAGAGAATTGGGTCACATGATGGGTTTTTGATCTCTTTAAACCCTATCTGTGTTTCTTAAAATTTCCCTGATGTTCTCTCCTTCAGACAAAAAATGTTGTCAAGTTAGGAATATATATGGAGTCTTATGCTTTAAAATATTTCCCCTGGAGAACAAATAACAACACAGTGATTGTGCTTGTCCCTGTGCTTGAAATCAGCAATACATGATTAATACAGACTTGTTTAATAACAAAAAAAAAAAAAAAAAAAAAATACAAAAGCACTTAGGCTCAATAAAGAATAATCCATGGGAATTGCTGAGACCTGGGTTAACTTTTAAAAACACAATTTTATGAATAGTCTATTTAATCTTTAAACAACTCAGCTTTCACCACCTTCACACCCATGTATTTATTTTCCTTTTAATTATTCACTTAGCACTTTGGCTGATGGAAAGCAGCTGCTCTTGTGGACTTAACCATCCCATGTGGGTGATATTAGGGTTACTCGAGCCGCGTTCGTGCTCGGAGCCCCTTGCCTGGATCAGCACTCCCCGCTGGGCAGCGTGAGCCCCTTCCCTAGAGCCCGGGGGCTTCGGCGGCGGGTTGGCCACGCGGTGACGGGGGAAGAGCGCGATCCGGAGCCGCGCAGGGCTGGATGATGAGCGCGCTTCCCGCTCGCCGCTCCCCCGTGCGCAGCTCGGCGCGGGCAGGAGCGCGGCGCCAGGGGCATGGGAAGCCGGTAAGGGCCCT